>LPNX010160114.1:3588191-3744739 GCA_001517045.1 Pseudotsuga menziesii
TTTATAAGAGATAAATGTGGTAAGAACTAGTGAAGTTTTATAACCTATAATTGGAACGGACACTGTAATAATGCTTAACCAAGTTGTAGTTGGAACCTATAATGTTATGAAGAAGACATAATAAGCATGTTTCGGATATTAGGAAGATGTCGAGATCTGCTTGGGTTGATATGTAAAATGTTTAGAATCTTAAGATAATGATTGACATGTTTATCTTCTTGTATGTGGAAGAGGAAAAAGTATGGTTACAAGAAAATATGTATGCATTGAAGCATTGCTTAATCCCACTACACTTTAAAGATTGTCAAGGAAGTGCAACCAAATTTAAAAGTTGCCCAGGATTAGCAAAAAGGCTACGTGGATTTAAAATGAACTCCAAGAGAGTTCAACGTTGGTGATCACGTATATCTAAAGGTAGAGTCGAAGAAGAGTTCTTTGAGTTTGGGTAGGTGTTCCAAACTAGCGCCAAGGTATTGTGGACCTTTTGAAGTGTTAGCTAAGATAGGACCGGTAGCCTATCAGCTTGCACTTCCACCTAATATAGAAGTACATGATGTATTTCATGTTTCATTATATATGATGCTACTCATAATTGACTGGAATGTGATTCAGGTAGAACCCGCGAGCGAGTTCCAGACCAAACCTTTCCGCATTCTAGACAGGAAGGAATGTATGCTCCGGAATCGAGCCATCGTTCAAATAAAAGTGCAATGGAAGCATTTCAGCCTTGAAGAGGTAAATTGGGAAATGGAGGATAAAATGCAGGAAGCATATCCCTCCATGTTCCAGAATGAGCAAGGGAGATCGGAATAAAAAGAACACCGAAGACGGTGTTAAGCATAAGGGGGGGAGAAATGTAATACCCCCATGACACTGCTTTTATTTTCATGGTTTGAAAAGTATTATTTTTTATTATTATCATGTAATGAGTTATGAAACTCAAAAACTCAAATGACATTTGCACAACAAACCTTTTTATTTATTTATTAATAAAGAAAATAACACTTGGAGAACTCAACTACATGAGGGGACACCAACCATGGCACCAAAGAACATGTGTAAGCAAGCTAGACTGATTGATACCAATCAAATCCAATCCAAAACTCAACAACCAGACAAGATCCTAAATCATAGGGATTTAGAGATCTGATTGGAGATTTGATTGGGATGGCATAAGACCTGGGCAAAAGCTATATGTATGAGTGAACTGGAATAGCACGGGAGGCTGTGTTGTGCATGGAGAAACCTTGCTGTGAATGCATGTGTTGAGTGTTTCTCCCGTTTCATAAGTCCATCGCTTAGCTTGTTACGGACTCTGAGAGAGAGTGCCGCGTGGAAGCTTTCTTGTTGTAGCTTGTTACGGACTCTGAGAGAGAGTGCCGCGTGGAAGCTTTCTTGTTGTAGCTTGTTACAGACTCCGAGGATTGAGTGCCGCGAGGAAGTTACTTGCTGTTCTGGTCCATGCTTGGTGATCCAGCTCGGGGGTGGAGCGGAGCAAACCGTTGAGTTGCTGCCTCCTATGGTTGGGAGGAGTTGATTCTCCAAGTGTGTTTCCCCTGGATTCAAGTAAGTAGATCTGATTTAGTTTCTCATATATTTCGGCTTGACTTACAGTTATTTGCATGATCAATAAAATATCTTGACAGTCAAAACAAACACCTTGTTTCTGTTTCTTTGATTAATTAGAAATTTTTGATGTATTGTCCATGGGGATGTTACAGATTCCTTAGTCACTAACATAGAATAGTGGATCATATTCTGGTGCTCTTTGATCTCGTTTCCTGGTTTTCATGTGATCTTACAGGTACATCCGTGAAGAGCGATCATCGTAGGAAGCAACAACACTATCCTGTCAAAGAAACTCATTCTAGATCTCCACCCATTCTAGGGAAAGGCTCCCAATTTTGTAGTGAATCATTTGTTCTAAACCTGAACCATTCAAACTAGAGGAACAACTCTTGTCCGCATAAGGTGCATTTTTCCTAGCTACAGACACTCATTTCATGTCATGCACAACATTTTACTTAGCCATTTTTCATACCATGTCATTTCACTAGCCATATCACCGATTTTTCCCATCATGTCCCCCTTTTGTAATTGACTTATCATATGTTATGTTCCAAGGTATCTATGTTATTCCATGTATGAATACCTAATACAAAGTTAAAAGAGAAAAAGTACTATAAGGGTAATATAGCTAATAGATGAATGTTGTATATGTGAGCAATGCCACCTTGCAAAAAGTCAGGATCACTATGTCCTTGGCTATCAAAGCCAAATCTAAAGCAAAGGGACTAAATAAAATATTAAAAAGGGGATCGCAAAAAAGAGGCACAATGAAAGGGTAACTCAAGGAAAATATTTCCCTTATAAGGCACACATGTCGAAGAAAAATCGTTAACCCCTAGCTCTTGAAAGCTAAGGGGTAGACCAAGCATTCTGTCACATTTCTATGATGGTTAATTTTCCTATACATTGCTTCGAAACTTAAGAAATGCACTTGATCTTAGGGGTGTAACATGAAATCTGGATTAATTATGGTCATAAGACGATAATTACATGGTTAATGGGAGAATTAATCAAAACCGAGTGAATTAATTAGAAAATTGTACTTGATAACATTTTATGTTGATGTTTTACATATTTGAAAGTATTTTTTGTAAGCCATACATTATATTGTCTAATACTTGGTTGATTCTCTACAGTTGACTTGGCGGTCCCCTCCTAAATGATGCAGCCTTCTTCTTCATGCACATGTGGAATACTTGAGGAACATGTTCTTGATATTGATTAGCACATGTGAGAGGTCCAACTCTTTTTCAAGGTATATAGATGGCTTAGATGAGTTGGCATGATCTTTGACCGCTTGCTAGAGAGTTCATTGCACAATTGGACCATTCTTCTTCACTCTTGATGGGATATTCCACATGTGGCCCATGGATTGAGGAGTTTGTTGTAATTTATAGTGGAGCATTCTAGTGGTGTTCTTAACCTTGCATATTAATGTGGTACCATCATAAATAAGAAAATAACGCCAAAATTCCAATATTATAGTGTAAAACAAAGAGAAAAGACAATAGAAATACAACATAAATGGATCTTTTATTATGATATTCAAATATGGATGTTGTGTTCAGATGCCTCTCAAGGTTGGGTGACCTTTCACTTGAGCAACACTTTGATACAATAATTCTTGAAAAAACCATTCACAGCCTTATAACTCATTATATAGGCTTCCATGATCCAAAACCCTAACTACTTGACATGGTAAAAAAATTAATAAGTACCAACTTTCTAGTGGACCTTAATTAATAGAGAGACCCATTTTACATTGATTGTTGACTACTAACTAATCAACCTTATTCCAAAGATATGTCATATATATTACTTGACTAAATCCTAAAGTAAGGGGGTTAGGGTAGGACCCTAACGTTCCCTCCCTCTACCAAATCATCGTTGTCCTCGACGCTGAAGGTGCAAAAATTGTTGTAAAATATCTGATGGTTCCTAGTTGGCATCTTCGAGCATCATATCTTTCCACTGGATCAAGAATTTTTTTATTCTACACTTGTGCAATTGTTGTTCCCTGGAAGCCAAGACTGATTTCGATTGGAGCCAAACAGAGCCTTCCTCATCCAATTTTGGTAATCTGGTCTGCACTTTACAATTAGAACCCACCACTTTTTTGAGGTGGGAGACATGAAATACTAAGTGAACCTTGGACCGATCTAGCAGAGGGAGCTTGCAGGTGATTTATACAATGTGTTGGAAGATTGTGTAGGGTCCATATAACCTCAGAGTGAACTTTTGGTGGAGATGAGACTTGAGGGATGTTTTTTTATAAGGTTGGAGTCAAAGAAACACATGATCCCCTCCAACTTGGAGTGACATTGATTTGCTTGTCATTTCATTTTCTTTTGAGCCATAACCAGATTGTCCTTAACGATTTGGAGAATAGTTGCTCTGATGCAAAGTGTGTGGTCCACTACATGAACCCATGAGGTGCCTAGCAAATAGAAAATCATGAATACGAGATTTTGGTCATATACTACTTAATATGGTGTCATCTTGGAGGAGGCATGATAACTAGTATTATACTACCACTCAGTCAGAGGAATCCATTAGGCCCAGTGGTGTGGCGTGTCAAACATAAAGCATCACAAGTAGGTTTCAGAGCATTTACTAACCACTTCTGTTTGACCATCAATTTTGGGGTGATAGGTTGTGTTGAGATTCAACTAAGTACCCTAGATATCAAATAACTCTTTCCAAAATTTGGTTTTGAAGATAGGTTCCTGATCAGATACAATGGAATTCGACATTTTGTAGAGCTTAAAAATCAGATCCATGAAGACTTGTGCCACCAGTGATGATGTAAAAGGGTGTGGTAAGTCACAAAAGTGAGCGTATTTTGTTAGGAGATCAACTGCCACCATGATAATTGGTTTATTGCCTCCATTAGGAAACCCCACAATAAAATCCATAGAGATGTCCATCCAAATATGGTTGGAAATTGGAAGTGGTTGCAAAGCACTAAATGACTTCACTATTTCTCCCTATGTCATTGGAAATTGTCGCAAGCTACAACAAAGTTGTGATATCTTTTTTCATGCCTACCCAAAAGAATGGGCACTTAATTTGTTCATAGTTTTTATAAAATCCCGAGTGGAATGTTGTGGGCAATGAATGCAACTCTTCTAAGATGCGTAGTTTTAAGGTTGAATCTGCAATAAGAAAAATGTTCTCCTTATATCACAAGGTATTTTGGTGCCATGTATACTCGGACAAAGGGTTCAGGTCTTCTTGTAGCCATGCGATGAGTTGTCGGACTGTGTCCTAGGCCCTCCATTCCTGATGTGCTTCCTTGAGCCACTCTAGAACTAGTAAGGTTAATTAAAAAAGAGAACCCTCCTCAAATTGCATAGACAAGGCATCTACCACCACATTGTTACAACCCTTCTTATATATGATCTCATAATCATGGCCCAACATCTTAGTGACCCATTTATGTTGCCCTATTGAGGTCAACAATTGTTCCAACAAACACTTGAGACTATGATGGTCTGTCTTGATCTAGAAACTCCTCCTAATTAAAGATGGTCACCATGTCTGAACAACGTGAATGATAACCATCATTTCTTTTTCATAGGTGGAATTGCCTAAGTTCTTCTCATATAGTTGCTTACTAGTGAAAGCTAATGGGTGTCCATATTGCATCAATATCGCTGCCAAACCACGACTAGGGGCATCACATTCTAAGGTGAAGGTCTTAGTGAAATCTGACATGGCTAAAACAAGCATAGTGCACATTGCATCCTTTAGGGTGGAGTAGGCTTGCTCCACTACCCCATTCCGAAAAATACATATTTTTTGAGCAATGATGTAAGAGGCGTTCTTGTTAGTTTTGGTAGCTCGGATAGGTACTTCTACATGGGATGTTTAGAATGTAGAAGTCGTCTGGAAGAGTAACTCTCTAGGAAGTATCTTTTACTTTATTGTATTGGGTGGTATTTGTTATCCCTTGGTACTAGAGGGTCAATGGTATTAGGACAACCCATGGAAATTGCTATGGTATTGACATTAAGTGAAAGTTATAAAAGGAGTCTAAGGAGAGTGTTCTAGGTACCACCGATTGTATAGGAGAAAAGGAGATCTTCTAAAGTGGTCAGCATCACAGTTGCAAGAGACGACTTTCCTCTTTTAGTGAGCAATCTAGATCTAGGATGGATGTAAGGACTGTCTCTCTAGTTTGTAGATAGGATTTGGGGCATTTTTCTTCTGTTTTTGTCTAGATCTGGAAGAGTTATCCAAAGGACTAATGCACTATTGTTGTAATCAAATCCTACAATAAGAAGAAGACAATGATTGTTGGTTTTCCCTTAAGGACTAGGGTTTCCATGGTATCTCTGGTGTTGTGGCTTTCTCTTTTTATGGTTTGCTTAGACAATGTATTTTTGATTTTAATGTCCAGTAATATCGTTATCTGCTAGTTAGCAACTAAAGCAAACATTAAAGAAGTTGTTGGATCAAGGATTTAAACATAAAAAATTCACATGGTATCAAAGTGGGGGCAGAGAACACCTTCACAAGATCATGAAATAAAAAAATGTGAGTACCGTACGGCCACGGTACAGGTCGTACGACTTCTAATCTGCAGCCATCGTGAGTGAATCATAACAGTTGTATGTGGACTTGTGGGCACATACTGGCAGAGGTTGGAGAAGTTGTGTGCAGCAAGGGACAAAAGGAAAAGTGATAATGACTGCTGAAGCCACGAGCAAGGCCAACGACAGTGTTTGGAAGCGAAGATGAGCACGTGATCTATGACAAGTGTGGGCCGAGCGTTAGTTGAGTAGGTGTCACACGTTAAGTAAGAGTGCCAACGTTGTAGCGACCGTAATCTGCAAACTGGGAAAGTGTGGGACATTGGAGATTCGTGAGTGTTAGCAAGGCAGACGTAGTAGTGGCTAGGTACAATGGAGCCAAGATCCAAAAACTGTCGATCGAAGGGCAAATGAACATGAAAAGACACAAAAATGTTTCCAACACAAAATCGAGAGTGAAGTCGAGCGAGCACCCGCTAGTGTGGTGAGTAGGCTGCCCACTAACTAGCGTGTTGGGTTGAACGACGATAAGGAAAAACAAGCTGCTAGCGATCTCACTGTGGGGGGATCTTGGGTAAGGAAAAACAGTCGTGGCGCAAACACTAATGGAGGCTGCTAGGTAAATCGGGACATGAGATAGACGTTGACAAGGGTAGATTCATTAGTGTTGTAAGGACGATGGATCTGGATGCCTATGTGGGCTGAGTTTAGCACAAGAGCAACCGTGAGTACAGGACGTGAATCGACTGTTGTCGACCGGTGGTGGATTTGTGCAGGCAGAGGATGATCGGGCATACAAAGGATCCATGCAGGAAGCGAGGAGGAGCCAAAAAAGTCAGCCAAAAAAGTCACGCGTTTTAGTTGAGATCCGATAGGGAGTTGTGATAGATAGCGAACTAGCAGTCGACAGCCATATAGTGCTTGGGTTGTAGTGGAGGTAGGACCGAAAGCGGACATTGGACATAGCTGTTGTGGAGTCTATAAGTCACAAGCAACAGGTGCTCATGGGACGAACATTCAACAGGAATGCATAGCAAGAAGAATCGTGTTGCATAAGAAAATACACCAGCAAGGAAAGCTACCGACAAAGAGACATGATTAGCAGAGAAAGGTGCCGTAAGTGGAAAACGACAATAGCCATCATAGAAAGTTGCACCATCGAGTGAAGTAGAGTGGCCAGCCAAATCACAAACAGTAGCAGGGCAACCAAGAAATCTATGGGAAGGTAGTCGTGAATCCCTAGGCAGGGGTAGAAATCCCTAAGGGAAGCCCATGAACTACCTAGAAAGGTTGCAAGAAAGCAAGGAGATTGGGCCAAACCTAGGGTAGCGGGCAAGCTGCAGGGGCAGAAAAATTTTGGGAAGTAGGGGGGCAGGGCAGAAAAATTTTGGGCAGTAGGGAAGCTACCTAGGAAATTTTAGGCAGGTCTGTAAAGGATTTGAGCATGCCCAAGAAGGCTTAGGAAACCCAGCAAGTGGTTGGGCAATGCCCAAAAAAGCAGTCAAGTAGACTGCAGGTGTACCCTAGTAGCAACAAAAGGTTGCAGGAAGCCCCAATAAGCTTCAGACAGGAGGTATAGATGATGGTGCATCTAACCATAATGACAAGAGTGAGGACAAATGTAGATCGCTATGTGAGGTGTGGGGATCACACCAGATTAACACTGAGGAGAGTTGGTTCTGTGATGTTCTGGATGGAGTTTAAAGGTCTTTTGGAGGTGGAAGGAGTGATGCATGTTCCAGAGCTAAGGGTCAGTCTGCTCTTATTGTCAACTATGGAGGAGGGGTATGAGGTGGAGTTCCTAGATGGAATCATATGTGAAGTGACAACATGTGCTTAGGATGTAGCAATGAATCTTGTCACGAGGGAGGGCACATTTTACAGGTTGTTGGGACATCCTGTGGTTTGCTTTAGAGGGTGTTTGAATGAGAGTTCCAAAGGATTCTGGAGTTTGGATTGTTTTCAGTGACATAGGGAGAGAGTGAGGCCTCTCTCAAGGTGACACTAATGGAGGAGGACCGTAGATCTTCACATTAGAGTACATCAAATGCAACCAGGACGTCTTCTAATTCAAGGGTGCAACTACAATAGCAGAGGATGTGTTTGATCCTGGTGGATGTTTCTCCATAAGTACCTTCCTCGATAAGAGGGAGTGTTAGTTTTGGTAGCTTGAACAGGTACCTCTACATGGGGTGTTTACAATGTAAAAGTGGTCGGGAAGAGTAACTCTCTAGACAATGTATTTTACTTTATTGTATTGGGTGGTATTTGTTAGCCCATGATATTGGAGGGTCAATGGTATTAGGTCATCCCATGGTATTGACATTAAGTGAAAGTTATAAAAGGAGTCTAAGGAGAGTGTTCTAGGTACCACCAGTTGGATAGGAGAAAAGAAGATATTCTATAAGTGGTTAGCATCACAGTTGCAAGAGACGACTTTCCTCTTGTAGTGAGCAGTCTAGATCTAAAGGGTGGATCTAAGGATTGTATATCTAGTTTGCAGATAGGATTTGGGGCATTTGTCTTGTGTCTTTGTCCAGATCTAGAAAAGGGTTATCCATAGGACTAATGTATTATTATTGTAATCAAATCCTACATTAAGAAGAAGACACTGATTATTAGCTTTCCCCGAAGGACTGGGGTTTCCAGGGTATCTCTTGTGTTGTGGTTTTCTATGTTTATGGTTTGCTTAGGCAGTGTATTTTTAGTTTTAATGTTTAGTTCTACAATATGGTTGTCTACTGGTTAGAAATTGAAGTAAACATTAAAGAAGTTATTGGAACAAGGCTTTAAGGATACAAATTTCAAAGTTGCAATCTTACCATAATTTGGTACAAATTTACAATAATAGCTCGTAAGTTTGAGGAACACCCTCAAGCTTTTGAGAGTTTTAGGGCAAAGCCAATTCTATATAGCATCCACTTTCTTGGGTTCCACATGCACACCGGCCTAACTCACAAATAGGACCAAATATTCAACCTCAGTTCTCCCGAAATACAATTTGGAATGCTTCACAAATAACCGGCGATCCTATAATAATTGCAAGGTACAAGCAATGTGGTTGAGGTGGATTTCCAGAGAGGTGTTATAGACCAAGAGACCATCAATGAAAACTAGGACGAAATGGTGGAGGAAAGGATAGGAGATCTTATTCATGAGACTCTGAAAAGTGGATGGTGATTGCATAGGTCTAAGAGTAGCCAATTTGAAAATGCCTATTGGTCTCTGCTTTGATTATTTGCAAGTCTTGAAGAGATGTTCCATCTTCAAGCCTGATTTCCTTGACATTTTTCTTTTGTTCTCTAGCCTTCGCTTGTCAATGGAAGAATGACGTGTTTTGTCCATAAATTTGAGTCGAGTGCTTCTTTATTTGAGTCCACATTTCTTCTTCTGACTTTGTTGCCTTTTGCACTTCGTAACAGAAAATTCTTTCCTCCGTTTGGAGTTGTTGCCTTATCATAATGTTCTCCATTTTGTTTTGAAGGTCTCCCAATTGCAGCTGTAGATCCTTTTTCACTACATTTGGTTGTTTGAAGTCTTTTTTATCCCAGGCCGATGGGTTGATTTTATCACTTTGAGTTTCTATTTCCAAATAATGGGGGGAGCCCGTGATGTATTGTAGCCAAACTTTAGAGATCAAGTCCAAAGCTTAAGGGTATTGGAGCCAAAGAACTGATACTCTGAAGGGGATGGAGTTATAGTTTTAAAATGGGCAAAAGAATCCCAAGGGTCGATGATATGAGATAGCGAAAAGAAAGACACTTAAGGTTATATTGAGGTTGAGCAAAAGACGACCATTGTGGCCAAGAAAATGGTCTAGATAAGCAACAGTGTGATTACAACCAAGGTGATGATTTGACAAGGTGAATTTGTCGTTGTTTATCTTGACATCTATTAAATTCCACCGAGATATTAGATCTTCCATCTGCTCCTTAAAGGGATCTCGGATAAGAGTGCCTCCACTTTTTTATTTGTCGGACAGGACTATGTTCAAATCAATGGCTATGGTGCAATTCTTGATCTCTTCCAAACCTTTTAGATCTTCAAGTGATTTCGAGTAGGCCTACTTTTCCCTCTATGCGAAGAGAATGTAAACATTAATACAATACATTTGGTTACAGGTCAGGATATTGTGCAGCTCAATACATAACCAATGAAGAGTTCCTTGTTGGATACAAGGTGGAACTGGGAAGCATCCCTAAGAGAGCATAACCCTTGGGATTCCCCTTTAGACCTTACAGATGTTCATTCATTGTTCTTCCTAAAAAAAATGTTTTGAAGCATTTCAAATGCTTCATGTTCAAGTCTCTTGATGAGGATTACAACTAGCCTTTCTAATTTGACTAGATCTCTAACCTTTGCTTCCTTCACCTTAAAGCCCAATCCCCGACAGTTCTAGGAGACTATCTGCGTTATTTAACCAATTGAGATTTGGTACCTTGTGTTCGTATGCCTTTTTGAGTTGATGGTTTCAATCCCATTCCAAGAAATTCTTCTATTATGGTTTGGAGATCGAGGATTTTCTCTTTGTTGGTTGCCTACTCCCTTTTTTCTTTGATAAGTTTTCTTTCAATTTTTTTTGGGTGTCTTTTCTTCTTCTACATTATCCTCCTTGTTTTCTTCTTCACAGAGTCTATGAGAAACTAGCTCTAGTGAGAGTGCCAAAGGGTGTAGAGGGTCGCTATGGAGCTTCATCAATCTTCTCTTAAAGTTCAGAGTCTTCATCCAAATGGACAATATGGAGATCCAAAGAGAGGGGTAGGGTTGAGGAGGGGACTTTTTAAAAGCTAGCGAGAAATTCTGGAAAGGAGAAGGGTTCTCCTCATGACAAGACATTAACAAGATTGGCATATCCATATTTGGGAGAGGAGTTGGTTAAGGGGAAAAATATTAAGATTTGGCCTTGAAGGAGGCACCTAGAGGGGAGGGAGAGAGCTAACATTACCAGAGGTAGTAGATTGGGAAGACGTCAAGCCCGATATAGTGCCTGATGGCTTAACATCCTAATCAGATTACATTAGATCACAATACTCAATCTACTACCAATGTTATAAAGAATCTAATGGAAATATTTAAAATTATCCACCATAAAAGTGATGTTTTTATCCGATAAAGCAAATGGACAAACAAAATGTACCAATAAGATTGATTGCGATACTAAAAAATGTTTGTGATTTTAAAATGCCATATTTCACTGATAGATTACATTTAGCGTTATGGACCTATAATGCTGCATGGAGAAAAGTATTGAGAACTACACTAGTATAGACCCATCTAACTATGGTTCTACAAAACGTCGGGAGGGATCAATTATGCAAACTTTTCACCACTAAACTACAACACACATCCCTCTCACCACTATGATATATCACATTAATGCATGCATTTTTATTTATTGGGCAGACAAACATTTCCCCCACCCGAGATCCACTATGCTACAACACACTAATGCATGCATTCTTTTTATTTTTATTTTTTATGGGACATACTGACACTTCCCCTCTACCTGGGATGTAGAAATGGGCCTTCTTGGCGCAACCACCAATTAGGCTTGCATTTGGATTGACATTCAGATTTTGAAGGATGCATAGGAGGATGAGGAGAATCAGATTGACACTCTCGAAATCTTGATTCAATTATTTTTGGTAGTTTCTACTTTTAGAAACTTGATCATTTTCAGTAGCAGATGGTAATTTTGGCCATATTTCTAAGATTATGCTTGATCTTGTTCATTGGCATATGACAATTTTGTCCACCCAGTATTGAGTTCTTCAACCAGGTTTCAGATTTCCAAGATTCACAATACTGGAAATTTTCTGTTTTTAGATTTCTTTCTTTCTTTCTTGAAATATGAAAGTGAATTTGGATACCTGTTGGAAAGATCAACATAAGGTTCCATTTTTGTGAAGTTTTATAATATCTCGGACCTCCATCACAACCAACCAAACTTGGTCAAATCGAGATCTAAAAATAGAAATTTTGAGCTTTCAGACATAATCACATTTTTTGATACCAAGTATTTAGTACATCACGAGGGTAAAGTTTGGTGGTGATCAAAGACAGGATCTTTGGTCCTAGTTTGATCCATGAGATAGCTTGAGATTTAGCCATATTTTTTGTGATAAAAAAATGACAGGATATTTATAACCATTATTTGGATGTGAAAAATTGTATGCTTAAACTCTTTAAAAAGGCTTTAAATGGCAAAGATTAGAGAGCACAAATGAAACACATATATACATAAAAGAGATGCAAACCATGAAAATTGTAGACAGCAGATGATGACGGAGTTCACCCGTCCTGGGCTATGTCTCTGGTCCAGCTCCAATGAGGACCAATCTTATTTGTCTTCAAAAAAATACTTGAATAGGTACAAAATTCCTCCTTCAACTGCTACAAACAGACTTAGGCGATAGATGACAATTTTGGCCACCCAGTATTGAGTTCTTCAACCAGGTTTCAGATTTCCAAGATTCACAATATTGGAAAATTTATGTTTTTATAATTTTTTTCTTTCTTGAAATATGAAAGTGAATTTGGATACCTATTGGAAAGATCAGCATAAGGTTCCATTTGTGTGAAGTTTTATAATATCTTGGGCCTCAATCACAGCCAACCAAACTTGGTCAACTCGAGATCTAAAAATAGAAATTTTGAGCTTTCAAACATAATTATATTTTCAGATACCAAGTATTTAGTACAACATGAGGGTAAAGTTTGATGTCGATCAAAGATAGGATCTTTGGTCCTAGTTTGATCCATGGGATAGCTTGAGGTTTGACCATATTTTTGGTGATCTAAAAATGACAGGATCTTTATAACCATTATTTGGATGTGAAAATTGGTATGCTTAAACTCTTTAAAAGGATTTAAATGGCAGAAGTTAGAGAGCACAAACGAAACACATAAATACATAAAAGAGATGCAAACCATGAAAATTGTAGACAACAAATGATGACGGAGTTCACCCCTCTTGGGCTACGTCTCTAGGTCCAGCTCCAATGAGGACCGATCTTATTAGTCTTCAAAAAAATGCTTGAATAGGTACAAAATGCCTCCTTCAACTGCTACAAACAGACTTAGGCTTCAACAATGAAGTCGTGTAACTCACTCTCCACAATATCTCATGAGTGGCTAAAACACCTCTTACAAATGAGCAAAATAGCTTACAAAATCCTTCAAAGGAACTTTCACATCATATCACCAAGAACTTCAATACATTTTCCAATGCCCTCCCAAGGCAAATTACAATGGTTTAAATAGCCCAAATATACATATCTTATCCCCAAATTGAATGGGATTTACAAATATCTAATCCCAAAGTTGATGGGATGAAAATCCATTTGAAAATGGAGAAAATATGGCAATATCTCCATAAAATAATATATTTTTGTTTAAAAATAAACCAAAATCCGAAATAATATATATTTGTTTAAAAATAAACCAAAATCCGAAATGATATAAATATATGGTTTAAAAACCATATAAAAAATGTGGATTTGGTTTGAAAATATGCCAAAGGGGAGCGCGCCCATTTTGGGGCTAAATCCGCCCAAAAATTAATATATAAATATTAAATGTCGAAATCCTTAACGTGTGGAGATTGTAGTGCAATGGTTAAGCTCTTGGTAAAGGGGGAGTTAGTCACAAGTTCTCCCCTAATGTGATTTTTGTTAGCATGAAATAATATATGGTTGGCGAATGTGGTTTGTTAAGTGGGCTCGCGGTGGAGGTTGGTCACGCGCATAGTAAATGGCATAAAAAATGTGGTCGAGTGCTAACATTTTTTTTTAGATTATCAACTCAATCAACATAAAAGATAAGAACTATAAGGGTAAGAAACAAATGGATCCCAATCAACATAAAAGATAAAGAACTTCAAGGGTAAGAAACAAATGGCGGGGATCACGGTTATGCGAACGATGTAGAGATTTTAGCAAAAACTAGGTCAGAGGTTCTATCTTCCTTGACCTTAATATTTGTTTGGTAAACTAAATAACTGAGTGCCAACCAGGATGCCATGTGGCATGCCTTGCTTGGTCCAACTCATCTACCACTGGATTCGATTGTACACTCAATCTGCCAACTAGACTCATCCTGCCATGTGGCCTCCTGCGGGGTTGCCACATCACCTTCTTGTTGACTGTACATGCCAGCTATGCATTCCACTTGACACCCTCTGGGTGTGCCATGTGGCCCCTTTTTTTGCCATTTTACCTATTTTGCCGAAAGTTCAGAATTGAATAAATTTCACCTCCGGAGCTTGTTTTGCATGAAACGAACATTGACGAAAAGATCTAGTCATGCTATACACAAATGGAATCTTCTATTCACATTTTTAAGACTTCAATTTTGATCGATCACGAAGATAATCCTAAATCAAACCTCCCCACTAAGGAGTCTTTGGACCACCAAAAGCTTAAATCATTCAGACTTTAAGTGAGGACAAGTTCGTCTCACTTGTCTTGTATCATTTGTCCATCCTTCTTGGAACCTATACATATGACTCATCATAACAATAATCAACACCACATCGACATTGTTGAGTACATTAATCCTTTTTTCAATCAAATCTACATTCAATATTTTCAGAAGCAACCATATGTTGTTGATAAATAGAAAGATGAATATCAAAATTGAACATATGAAAGAGATTGTACTCATATCATGGTTATGTTTAACCATAGGAACACTATCAACCATAATAGGTGTCTTGTAGTGAAATGACACTTCATTTTCATGCTTAGGATTCTTTTCTTCCTTACATTGCATAGACATAAGTGCCAAATTTTGACTTGCATTAACAACCCTTTTAAGTTGTTGTGTAGTGCCCAATGATCTTTCATTTTTAAATGAATGTGAATGTACTATGTACTCAATTCCTTCCTTAAAAAAATGATATTGATTATGTTCTTTATATAAGATTGTCTTTCGATCATATAAATACAGGCTACCCAACACAATTCCACAGATATCTAGTGGGACCACATCAAATTCAACTTCATCTACAAACTTGAATGTTATTGCGAACGTTAGATCACATTGCTTCATTACTTGTAATATTTTATCTTTTCATACCCATCCTAATGGATAGGGTTTCTTGTGTGGTTTTGTTGTTAATCCCAACTGCTTAACTACTTCTGAAATGAGATTAGTTTGGGATACACTATATATAAGTGTGTCGATCTTAGTTTGTTTTGTAATCACCCTGATATGAAATAATGCATTCCTTTTTCTATCCTTAGAACTAACATGATCTTTAGAAGTAGAAGCACATGAAGAACCACGTTAGAATCATTACCAACAATAGCTTTACCTTTCACACCTACGATTGTTATCTTTGTTTCATCCATGAAATCCGATTCAAGGTCTTCAACGATAATCATGGCCTTTTGCTCCCCTTTCTGATCCTTAAACCACTTCAGTTTCAATTCTGGATGCAGTACCCAACACTTTGCCTCTTTGTGCCCTTGCTTTTGACAATGTGAACAGGTAGGCCTCTCATCACCTTTCCTCATTGTAGTTGTATTCTTACCTTTCCCTTTTTCCTTTCCTTCTTTTGACTAACTGGATTCAACAGAAGAAAAATCATGAACAATCTTTCCTTTGGATTCAATGTGCATAGCTTGTACAAATACCTCATCAAGGTTAGTAGGATTAAACGTAAATAATGTATGACACAGATAACTATGCAATCCTCCAATAAACTTGATAAGAGTTTCTTGAGTGTAAAGAGGTATACCCAAAATCAAAGCTCTTTTTTTTTTTTTTTTCTTCTGAATTCCTGAGTGTACTCTTGTACATTCTAACCTTTACCTTGCCTTAAGTTTTTCCAATCCATCATGGCTTGTTGTATGTAGCCTAATGGATGTTTATTTTAACGCAGCAGTAAATTCATACTAGGAAGAAATATTTTTACCTTTTTTAAGGAGGTCTTCCTGTGTCTTCCTCTCCCACTAGATGAGCGCGGTTCCTCCAAGATAGAAAGTAGCCAACTAGATCTTTGTTTTATCATCTGCAAGCTTCTAGGTCTTGCAATACACCTCAATCTTCCTGATCCAATCATCTATCTTTTTTGCGTTAAGTTCACCATTACATGTAGGAAAATCAAACTTAATATCAAGTTTCAAATAAGGTAAATCAGACTTATCCTTCTCAAGTTGTTTCTTTAAATTTGAAAACAACAATAATGGAGCTTTTAGAAGAAGAAGAAGAAGAAGAAGATGGGGAAGAAGGCTCCGAAGGGTCTACTCCTTTTCCCAAAGCATTATTCTCTGCTTTCTCCTTCTTTGTTTTCTTCTTTTTCAACCTGATTCCAACCCCACCTTGGTGGCATACTTTTTCCCACCTTTGAGATCAAACACATGAACTTCGGAGCATGGATGGACTTTAAACCCTTCCTAACAAGGAAATTGTTGTGTTAAACCTTCTTTCGCAACCCAAATTCGTGGATTTTTTTTGGTTTCCGTAACTATCTGTTCCACGTTCCAACTTTCCGCAATTCCAATCTTTCCGCACGCTCCCTTCCGCAATAGGATTTCCACATTCACCTTTTTCGCAATGCGGAATGCAGAAATTGGAAAACTCACTTCTCCAATCTTTGAACTTCTGCATTTTCGCATCCGCAATTCTCCTTCCGCATGCACCTTTCCACACTTTTCCAGTTTCCCGGTTCAGATTATGGAACTCAGCTTATCGACTTTCAAAACTGGGTTTCTCATACTTCAACTCTTTTGCACCGTCGATTCTTTGTGCCCTTACTCTCAACCGTCAATCTGTTGTGGATTGCAGATCTTGAACTAAATTTCTGGATCCGTACATTCTCTTTGCGGAATTTGATCACGACCGTCAATATTGGATCGCAGGTGAATTTTATTTAAATTTCGCGCAGATGAGAAATTTCTTCAACCGTGCTAGTTCTCCCAGCGAAATCGTTGTCAGCTGTCGATCTTCTCCAAGATTGATCTTAGCCGTCGATCAATGAGGTACTTTTCCACGATCACTTTTGATTTCGTGAATTCGACACCCTTTTAACTTCCGCGCTCTTTCACCAAGGAAATGACCCTTTACCGTTGATCTTCTGTCAACCTTTAATCTCCACCACATGATAATCAATCGTATGGACGATCAACTTATGGTTATCTTGGGCATAATTTTTAATTTCAGAATCAATTTTTAGCCGTGGATTTGCTTCTACCATGAACTCGACCATCAAGACTGCATAGACTTAAACCTCATTTATCATAGATCCTTGCAGTGATCAATTGTTGCTCCATTACCCGAGACATGGTTATTCGTTCATGAAATCGCAATGGATTATTCACCTTAGTCTCATTCGATTGATCGAAGAATCGATCAATCGATTTCTGTTTCTCTCCCTTTTAGAAGCCCTAATTCACACAGAGGCTTATCAACTGTTAACATATAATTAATCAAACATTCATTTCATGAAACCACACATTCAAACAGAGTTATAAGTACACACTGAGATTATGTCGAAATAGGATTTTTCATTCACACACTAAAACTATACATTCATAAATGTCTCAGAACCCGTGTTATGATCTCCTATCTCAGAACCCATGTTCTGATCTCCCTAGGCCTGATACATATTTGATTGGCCTTGCTTTATTCCCACAGGCTCTACTGACCTCTGTATCTTTGTCTCTACTACTGCTATTCTCTTTGTCTTTTGTTTGTCTATGCCTTGTAGGATTACATATTTATACACAACAGGATTTATGAACCATTCTGGTTCAAATCCTCAACACACTCAACAATATGCTTAATTAACTCAACTATCAAACCTATCCTATGACTCGCTCCCACTAATTGAGGACTTAGTTACATGATTCAACAAATGACCCAATGAGTCACTCATCCACTTAGTGACTCACCTAATGGGTCACCATAATCTAGAATCATATATTTTACATAGGTTTGTTTATAATGTAATAGTTTTAAGGACTCATGAAAAGAAGACCCCTTCTAGGTCTGATCCAACATTGGACTTGTAGTTTGTTGGAGGGCAAGATGCTCCTGCAACAGACTCCCTAGGAAGAAAGAAATATGACCTCCTGCTCATAAATTTCCATCTTTAGTATGCCCATATCCCAAACTTTGTGCTAAAACTTTCTGGTTGATTCATGTTGTTTTGTCTTTTTCATCTTCAGTTCTCTTGGTTTCCAAATTTTCTGTTGTAATGCTCCACCATCTTTGCTTCTACAATCTTCTTCTGTAATCTGTCTTCTACCACTGTTCTGTCTATTTTCTCTGCGGATGTATATCTTCATTCTTTCCTCATGCCTTCTCTAAGACATCTTCACCATTAGAAACCTTAGTTCTTCAATCTCCATGTCCAGTCTATCCTTTGGCTGGTACACCTGCATCTTCTTCTCTTGCAACTGGTGCTTTCCTCTTAACACTTTGCTGCTATCCACTAAATTACAAGATAATCCAGTGTTTTGACCTCCTATTTTTCTAATGCTGCAATCAAACATTAAGCGGTCATCATTATCAATCCTTGGATTGATCAACCAATCTTCTAACATTTCTAACTCTTCATCATATTTTTTGAGGTTAGAAAATATTCCTTTGTCTTCATTAACCAATTCTGCTACAACAAGTTCTTGTATATATTGATCACCCTTTTGAGACAATATAGTCTCTTCCTGTGTCATGACATATTTCTTCCTCTGTCTGTCAGCAACACCACTATCCAAATATGCAAGTGTGCTCTTTTGTTTATCTCCATGAGACCATGTCATCTCATCCTTCCATCCCAAAACAAACTTCTGGCTTTGGTCCATGTTAAGAATACATGGATACTCTCCTTCTTCTTCATTTACCTCTGGAACAACCTAACAAGGTTCATCACATGTTATTCCTGCATATATACACAATTCATTAATTTCAAAAATATTGAAATTTTTATCTCCCATTGACCCTCTTATCAACATATTCTTTTGCTGATTTGAACTCTCGCAAGAGTTCACAAGACTTTCAGCTAGTCCCTCTTCTGCACCATCTTTTTATAAGATGATTTTACGTTCTACTTCACAACAATGAACACATTCTTCTGTCAATGGTCTAATTATGATTTTGCCTCTCTTCCCCAAAGAATCCATCCTATGCTTCACAACCTGCATAGACACATCATCTAAGTGTGCTTCAACACCTGCAAACATACACCAATAATTAGTTTCAAAAACATGAGACTCTGAAGTCCATGTTGTGTTGGTTTGAACACAACATCATATCCCTTTCACCATCACCTACTTCTTCAGAGTTCATGATAGTCCAAAGTGACTCTTCAATTCTCTCCTTCATCAGAATACAATCTTGATTCTGCCTTGTAGAAATGTCTTTGCACATTTCTTTTTGTTCCTTTATCTTCATATCATCTTCAACTGACTGTGTTCCTCCATCAAGCAACTCATCAATGAGTTCCTTTTGCTACAATACTTCCGATCTTTCTTCATTTTAGAGACTTTCTTCATCATATTTGACTTCATCAAGTTTTAAGGAAGTTTCAAAAGACTGCCCATCATCTACGGCAAAACCTGCAATCACAAACAAATCACCAGTCTAAAAAACATAAGACCTTTTGGTCTCATTTGACCTCACAGTCATCTCCTCTATAAGTTGATCTGTACTCTTTACAGAATTCATGAGACTCTCAATTGGTCTCTCTTTTTCTGCTTCATCATCCTATCCAAGCAAATGACCCTGTTTAGGTTCACAATATGAAGCCTCCATCTCAGATTCAACTTCTCTGAGTTCTTTCTTCAATCCAACAAACATCTTTTGTTGTAGCTTCACCTGTAGTGAATTCCATCTTACCTACGTTTTCATGACCCAACCATACCTATGGTTCTCTTCTTCAACACCTTCTTGCATATGCTTCTCAAACCACAAAATGTCTCTTTCTAACTCTAGCAATTCTTTGCTACATTCTTCTCGACTCTCATTCTTCTTTCTTCTACTGTGGGTTTTCTATGAACCCTCTGCAATGACATTCAATAGCCATTGTTTCTGTCTCCTTCTCCTATTTTGTGAACTTCATGATGTTCACTTGTGGACTGTAACTAAGCCTTCACCTCCAATAAGTCTCCATACTTGTCTTATATACCTCAACAAGCTATCTCTCCTTGAGCTTGTCCTTTTGGTATCTCTAGCCCTCTCACTAGAACCTTTTGAGCATCTCCTTTGCTCTTCTTGGATTATGTAGGTCCATTCCTCTTTTTGAGAACATGTACTAGTCCTCTCTTGTCCAACCTCTGTTGGATTTCTTGGGTTGTGCCACTGCTTCCTCTTTCCTCTTCTCAAGATCTTCTTCGTTCTTTGCTACTAATAAATTCATATCACGAGAGTTAGAATGCAAACATCAAACAGTCCATACCTTCAGACTCTTCACTTGTACAGTTGGCTGAAAAGATCTCCATGCTTGTACTTATCAAATCCTTTCGAGGATTTATTTTGCACTCTCCTGTGGCTAACATCAAATTTAACCACACACTCTTTTTTTGTAATCAATTCTGAATGCCCTCTTACCTGACTAACCCTCTCAACACAATTGTTAGTCTTCAATTTAAAATGAATTGAAAATCAGAAATTGATTTACCTATTGGCTCTGATATTCCTCACACAGAATGCTTGTTATGCTCTGATACCAAAATTGATGCCAACCCCACCTTGGTAGGATACTTTTTCCCACCTCTCACATCAAACACATGAACTTCAGAGCATGGAGGGACTTTAAACCCTTCCTGATAGCCAAATTGATGTGTTTAACCTTCTTCCGCAACCCAAATCCTTGGATTTTTTTAGGTTTCCAAAACTATCTGTTCCACCTTCCAACTTTCTGCAATTCCAATCTTTTTGCACGCTCCCTTCCGCAATGGGATTTTCGCATTCACCTTTTCCACAATGCGGAATGTGGAAATCGAAAAACTCACTTCTCCAATTCTTGAACTTCTACACTTCTGCACTCCGCATCTGCAATTCTCCTTCCCCATGCACCTTTTCGCACTTTTCCACTTTCCCGGTTCGGATTACGGAACTCGACTTATCGAATTTTAAAACTGGGTTTCCTGCACTTCAACTCTTCTGCACCATCGATTCTTTGCGGCCTCTCTCTCGACTGTTGATCTATTGCAGATTGTGGATCTTGAACTAACTTTGCGTATACATACTTTCTCTTTGCGGAATTTGATCATGACCATGAAATCTGGATCGACGGTGGACTCCAAATGTCATAGGGTGAATTTTATTTAAATTTCACGCACATGAGAAATTTCTTCAACCATGCTAGTTCGCCCAGAAAAATCACTGTCAGCCGTCGATATTCTCCAAGATCGATCTCAACCATCGATCAATGAGGTACTTTTCCACGATCACTTCTGATTTGGCAAATTCGACACCCTTTTAACTTCCGCGCTCTTTCACTAACGAAATGACCCTTAACCGTTGATCTTCTGTTAACCTTTAATCTCCACCACACGATCATCAAGCGTATGGATGATCAACTTATGGTTATCTCGGGCATAAATTTTAATTGTGGAATCAATTTTCAGCCGTGGATTTGCTTCTATCACGAACTCGACCATCAAGCCTGCATAGAATTAAAACTCATTTATCATTAATCCTTGTAGTGACCGATTTCTGCTCCATAACCCGTGACAGGGTTATTTGTTCATGAAATCTCAATGGATTATTCACCTTACTCTCATTTGAATGATCATAGAATCAATCAATCAATCTTTGTTTCTCTCCCTCTCAGAAGACCTAATTCACACACATGATTATCAACTGTTAGCAGAGAATTAATCAAACATTCATTTCATGAAACCACACATCGAAATAGAGTTATAAGTACACACAGAGATTATACCGAAATAGGATTTTTCATTCACACACTGAAATTATACATTCATAATTGTCTCAGAACCTGTGTTCTGATCTCCTTAGGCCTGATACATCTTTGATTGGCCTTGCTTGATTCCTACAATCCTACAGACCTCTGTATCTCTTTATATACTACTCCTATTCTCTCTATCTTATGGTTGTCTATGCCTTGTAGGCTTACATATTTATACACAACAAGATTTATGAACCATTATGGTTCAGATCCTCAATACACTCAACAACATGCTTAATTAACTCAACTATCAAACCTATCCTATGACTCGCTACCACTAATTGAGGACTTTGTTACATGATTCAGCAAATGACCCAATGACTCACTCATCCACTTAGTGACTCACCTAATGGCTCACCATCATATAGAATCATATATTTTACATTGGTTTATTTACAACGTAATAGTTTTAAGGACTCATGAAATGAAGATCCCTTCTAGGTCTGATCCAACATTGGACTTGTAGTTTGTTGGAGGGCAGGATGCTCCTGCATCACAACCTCTATTGAAAATATGAAAACAATTTTTCTAATATGTCTGCCATCTGATAGAAAACCTTACAGAAGGCCTTCTCATCTTCTTTTCAGTAGTATTCATGTGCCATTTTCTCTCTTTGATGTGCACATCCAATCTCTAGATTGAAAGTCTCAAGTACACCTTCACCTCGCTTTAGCCTTGATCTTGTTAACATTCACAAACTCATAATGCAATGGTTAAGCTGCTCTGATACCAAACTTGATCCAAAAATGACAGGATCTTTATAACCATTATTTGCATGTGAAATTTGTATGCTTAAACTTTTTAAAAAGGATTTAAATGGCAAAAATTAGAGAGCACAAATGAAACAAATAAATACATAAAAGAGATGCAAACCATGAAATTGTAGACAATAGATGATGACGGAGTTCACCTCTCCTACGAAGTTCAACAAATGATGTGTGTTAGGGTAAAATTCAGTTGGTAAGTTTAGTATAAATAGGGAGGAACCCTCCCTCATTTATGCACACACACTCACACTTGTATTTCGCAAGAGAGAGAAAGAAGGAGAGATAGAGAAGGAGGAGGACCAATGTCTTTGTTGTTTTGGAGCTTATGCTTAGAGTTTGGTCTCTCACTTGATGAGAGCTTGATATTTGGTCATTGCATACTGGTAAACTATATTGAGGAAGTTTTGTTGGGATTTTGCTAGGATAAATTGTTGTGTACCTTGCGGGTGTGTTTCTTTCAATGATCCTCTTTATGTTGTTATTATGAAAATGTATTAAATGTTAATCAAGTTAGGAATTAAGCTATGAAAGCATAGAAAAATTAACATGGTATCAGAGCTAGCCTGAAAAGAGCAGCTTTCATGAGGTAAATTTCTAATAAATGAAGAAATGAGGGTTTTCTAATAAAGTGAAATTTTTGAGTGTAAGTGACATAGGGAAGCACACCCCTCCGAGGCACATCTTTTGACACCAAGAGCGAATTTTTCCAGTGGACAGATCCTCTGGAAAGTCAAGCCCTAGTTTGGCTTGAAACTAGAGAACCAGAAAACCAGAAACAAAACCAAAAACTGCAGACCAATATCTTGTAAGTCCAATTTCAAGGGTTAGAATTTGGATTCTTCAGAAACTGATTGTACCATCATACTCACCTCAGTCAAGAGCATCTTTTGGTGAGTACAGTTTTCATTTTTGAGAAATTTTCAATTTTTATCATTTTCTTATCTCCGAGACAAGATGTCTCCAAGCACTAAGCTTGATGACAAGTTGGAAGGTATAGAAAATTGTCGTGCTTGGAAATAGAGAATTAGACTCTTTCTAGAAGAGAATGATCTTGCAATTTTATCAAGGGAGTTGTGTTGGAGCCCAAAGAAGATGAAGCAAAGGAAAAGAACAAGAAAGCCATGATTAGGGCCAAGAGGATCATAGTTGATTCAATCAAGGATCACTTGATTCCTCAAGTATCCTCTAAGGATACACCTAAGGAGATGTTTGATGCTCTACCAAGAATGTATGAAGGAAGACACATCAACTAGAAGATGAACTTGAGAGCCCAACTCAAAAGTACAAAGATGAGAAAGGGTGAATCTATCCATGAATAATTCACAAGGGTTCCTCAATTCAAAGAACAACTAGAAGAAATTGAAAACAATAGTGATGAAATTGAACTAGTAATGATTGCTCTCAAAGGTCTTACTAGACCATGGGACTCCTTCATCTAGAAAATTTGTGCAAGGAAGGAAAGGCTAAAATTTGATATCCTATGGGAAGAATGTGTTCAAGAAGAAGCTAGAGTAGCTAACGGAGAATCACTACTTTGATAAGATGACCATGCTCTAACTACTCATACCATAAGAAGAAAAGGAAAACATCATTTAAAGAAGGAAACTTATAAGGGATCTTATCCTCCTAAGAAGTTTCAAAAGAATAAAAAGGGAGATTAAAAGCAGAAAGATTTATCCTCTTATCAATGTTACAATTGTGATAAGATATGACATATTGCCAAAAATTGTCCGAGAAATAAAGAAGAATTTAAGAGGAAGAATAACAAGAGACATCATGCTAACTTAGAAGAAGAAGAAGAAGAACCTCCCAGGGAGTTATCAAAAGTAGAAGTTGAAGAATATGTTCTCTAGAAGATGTATATGTCACTAAAGGGTGGACTGTATGAATTGAGAGGTCACTTAGAAGAAGCCTTGATCCATGATCATATAAGGATTTATCTCATAAAACTATAAAATCCCTACCACAAGTGAGCAACATAGTCATAGGTATACCAAAACTAAGGATTGATCATGTAGGATGCAACCTTTGATGAAGACACAAGTTGAGAAAGTCGTAGCTCCCAGAGCTACAGAAATGATGAAGGAAGTTGGACCTTCTCCTAATGATGAGATTCCGAAATAACATGATATATTGGAGCCCCAAGAACCTCCCCACATGAATATCTCCCACAAGTGAAAGCTAGATTGGGTTTGTGATATTATTCAAAAAGCATAAAGGTATGGTGCTCCAGAAGGCTCCACAAGGCAGAGCAAGAGGCAAAAGCCATTTCTTAATTATGTGGCTTTGATGTGTGATCTTATAGACAAAGAACCTACTTGTTTCAAAGAAACTGCTCAAAATAAAGAATGGGTAGAAGCTATGATGGAAGAATACTAATCCATAATGAAGAATAATGTATGGGAAATAGTTCCCAAGCCATAAGGCAAAAGTGTGGTATCCTACAAATGGATCTACGAGATAAAACATACAACCGATGGAAGTATTGAGAAGTACAAAGACAAATGTGTGGCCCATGGATTCTATCTAAAGGAAGGGATCGATTATGAAGAGACATTTGCTCCTCTAGCAAGGTACACTTCTATCAGAACCATCATGGCACTAGCAACCAAGAAAAAATGGAAGTTACACTAGTTGAATGTGAAAACAACCTTCCTAAATGATGTTATTGTAGAAGAAGTGTACATAGAACAACCACAAGGTTTTAAATTCGAAGACAAAAGAACACCTGTCTGTAAATTGAAGAAGGCTCTATATGAACTGAAACAAGCTCCAAGAGCTTGGTATGGAAGAATCGATAGTTTTTTGATGATCTTTGGTTTTACCAAAAGTAAGGTTGATCCTAGCCTTTACTTTAAGGTTATGGATGATAAACCTGTCATATTATTGCTGTATGTGGATGCCTTATCTCTGATAGGTAATGAGAATCAAATCTCAGAGTGTAAGAGGAAGCTCGCTGCAGAATTCGAGATGAAAAGACCTGGGATTGATGCATTGTTTTCTAGGTCTTGATGTATGGTAGATCCAAGAAGGAATCTTCCTTAACCAAGGGAAGTGTGCAGTGCAAATCCTGAAAAGGTTTGACATGTTGGAATGTAAATCCATGGCCACACCCATGGATACACACTTGAATTTGTTGGATGATGCTTCCTCAAAATTAGTGGATGTGACACTATACAAACATATCATTGGTTCATTGATGTATATGATGAATACCCATCCATATATATGCTTTGTTGTGAACACTTTGAGTCAATATATAGTTGAACCCATACATGTTCACTTGGTAGCTGCAAAGCATGTGATGAGGTACCTAGAAGGTACGATAGACTATGGTATCAGTTATACTAGAGATCATGACTTTAGACTGTATGGTTATACATATTCAGATTGGGAAAGAAGTGTCTTGGATTGAAAGATCACTTCAAGAAAATGTTTCTGTCTGGGTTCAGCTACGATCTCATGGCTAAGTAGGAAGCAGTCCAATGTTTCTCTTAGCAATGCAGAAGCAAAATATATTGCAGCTTGTTCCACCAGTTGTGAAGCCATATGGATTCGGAAGTTTTATCAGATCTATTCGATCTGGATATGGATGCTACCATGATTCTATGCGATGACCGAAGTTGCATGAACTCGATGACAGAGAACCCTGTGTTCCATGATAAGACGAATCACATAGAAATCTAGTACTTCTACATTCGTGACATGGTGCAGAAGGGAGCTATAAAGCTCTAATATGTGAGCACAAATGAGCAGGTTGAATATATGTTGACTAAGGCTCTGTCTCATGTGAATTTTGAACACTTATCAGACAAGCTTGGTGTTTTCCATAAAGACTTCCCTCCAAAGGGGGAGTAGTATTGATCCTATGAAATACTGATCTCAACAGGTAGCTCAATTGGGATTGATCATCCTTAGACTTGATCCTGTAATTTCGAAAGGAAGGATCATCTTAAATGTTATATTGTTGGACTTGATCTCGTAATTCCGAAAGGAAGGATAGTCCAAGATCTATATATTGGGACTAACCATCCTTAGACTTGATACCGTAATTTTGAAAGGAAGGATCATCTTAAATGTTATCTTGTCGGACTTGATGGCGTAATTACGAAAGGAAGGATTGTCCAATATCTAGATGTTGGGACTAACTATCCTTAGACTCGATCCCGTAATTCCGAAAGAAAGGATCGTCTTAAATGTTGATGTGTAAGGACTAACCATCCTTAGACTTGATCCCATAATTCTGAAAGGAAGGATCGCATTAAATGTTGATGTGGAAGGACTAACCATCCTTAGATTGATCCCATCATTCCAAAAGGAAGGATGGATCGTTTGAAATGTTGACGTGGAGGGACTAATCATCCTTAGACTTGATCCCTTAATTCCAAAATGAAGGATCATATTAAATACTAATGAGTAATGGACTTGATCCCGTAATTCTGAAAGGAAGGATCGTCCATAATGTTAGTAATATATTTGATCCCGTAATTCCAGAAGGAAGGATCATCCATAATGTTAGTAGTGGACTTGATCCCATAATTCTGAAAGGAAGGATCGTCTAGAATGTTGGTAGTGTACTTGATCCCATAATTCCGAAAGGAAGGATCGTCCAAAATGTTTGTAGTGGACTTGATCCCGTAATTCTGGAAGGAAGGGTCGTCCAGAATGTTGGTAGTGGACTTGATCCCGTAATTTCGAAAGGACGGATTGTCCAGAATGTTAGAAGTGGTCTTAATCTCGTAATTCTGAAAGGAAGGATCATCCAAAATGTTCGTAGTGGACTTGATCCCATAATTCTGAAAGGAAGGATTGTCCAGAATGTTGGTAGTGGACTTGATCTCGTAATTCCAAAAGGAAGGATCGTCCAAAATATTAGTAAGTGGACTTGATCCCGTAATTCTGAAAGGAAGGATCGTCCAGGATGTCAGTGGTGGACTTGATCAAATGATCGTCCTGTGTATGTATGTGTTAGTTTTGATTAGTATTGGTAGGTTCGCAAAAAAATGATCCTGTAATTTCGAAAGGAAGGATTTTTTGAGTACCACAAATGTGTTGTCCATGATCTTGTAATTATGAAAGGAAGGATCATGTTGGTTGTTGTTATACCTGCTATAGATGGTGTTACTCCATCCTTGATATATTGATGATGATGTCACATGTTGTTGTTTTTATTCCATCTTTATGTTGATGAGCCAACCTTGTGCTGTCTTTTTTGTTGTTATTCCAGCCTTATGCTGATGAGGAGACCTTATGCTGTTGATGTTAGTGATGTATCAATTTTTATATACTGCAGATGATGCTCCAATCCCATGCTATAGAGGATGATTCTGTTCCATCTTGCATATGATGATGTTCCATCTCCATGTTGCAGATGATACTCTAGTTCCATGCTGCATATGATGATGCTCCAGATCCACGCTACTTATGATGTTCTAGTTCCATGATACATATGACGATGCCCTAGTTCCATACTACAGATGATGATACTTCAGCTTTGTAGTAAATATGTTGACGATGATACTTCAGCTCTGTACTGAAAATGTTGACACTCCAACCCTATGCCACAGATGATGATGTGTTAACACAAAAAGTTTTCACCTAGCTCTCCATGGTCTAAACCAGAGCCATACATCATATTCCCACCATTATTTCCTTCATTTTGACCTTCAAAATTGTATTCCCTCTAAAAATGGTCTAAAACATCATTATTCCTTCCCATAAATGAAGGGATGATGAGCATTTATTGTGGTTTATCCTCACTCTCTCCCAAAAAGGGCTAAAAACCCTAAAAAAGAGAATGACTCAAACAACCCTAGATAAATTCCATGGGTCAAAAACCATAAGACCATACTATAAATACATTGTGAAGGACTCTCCCAAAACACTTTTTGCCATTTTCAATTAGTCACATCACATACTTTCTCTGCCATCATTCCCACATTTTTCCACGCCATTTCCAAAGGTGTACGTTGAGTTCACTTTGTACCCATTTGGATCCATTCCCCCCATTTGACAACCAATTGTGGAAGAGATTGGAGACCCAAACCGTGGAGTTGCGGAACCACTTCCAAGGATGACTACGGTGGCCCATTTTCAGAAAGGTGTGTTCATTTTTATTTATTGCATTAGTTAGTTTATATATATGTGAAAACCCTAAAAATATTTTCCATTGTTCTATTGTTTCTTTTGTTATTGTTGAACTCTTCCTTATGCTCTAGATGAGCTAAGGTTGGTTCATTTGCACATAGCTAGGGATAAATCCCCACTACAGTTTTGGCGACTCCACTTGGTCAATCCATACAGAACTTTGTTTTTCGAGGTTTTCTATTAGTTTGTTCTCCTCTTCTGCCCTCAGCCGTCACAGATCTGACCCTCTCACGACAAATCCAAACCAATACTATGTTAGTGCCTGCCCCTCGGCCCTGGTCGACAGTCTGTTTTTTAGAATTTTTTTCTGTTTGGGCCGAGTCACACCTATCCAGCCGAAAGATGTGACCCAGTTTCACCTTTCTGCCCTATAAGTGCAAACTAGGTCGTGCATTTAGTCTCGATAAGAGCGACCTGGCTCAAAATCCTAGATCACTCCTGTCTCGGCTTCCAGAGCGACCCTAGTTGCTACTGTGACTCGGTTTCAAGCGACCTGTCACGCTTAACCATATGTTTTGTACGACTTGAGTCCGTCAACTATTTTTCTTCTTAGATCACGACTATTTTTTTGTTTCGCGTGACCCCAATCGCGCCTGCTCCACCAACAGGTGCGATCTATAGTGTTTCAGTCTATTTTTGTGCTTCAGATCCCTGTTTCAGACCCCTTGTCCATGTCAAACCCTTTTTCGACATGTTTCTGTCCAGATCTTATCTTTTGCATCCCCCTAGTATGTCTTGAGATCCCATTTACTTGGTTTATGATTCATTCTAGTTGATCTTTGTAGTTGAGACCCCATGCATGTTTCCTACATTTGATTAAGTTCCTTTTATTGCTCATTTATTTTCAAGTACATTTTACTTCTAGAATAAAAATTTATTTTGCAGCATATTGACTGTTCATTACTACTTTTTATCTGCATTATATTTACATCCCGACAGTGAGACTAGGACATCTTCGCCATGGATTGCTGGGTTTTGGACACACATCAGTTGCACACATCTCACACCATATAAGTGAAAAGCTTGGTTCATGACCCCAAGCAAGCCTTAAAAATAACTTAATACAACCAACATTGTAACCTCACTTGAGGACAAAACAATATTGTAGCTAAGTTAGGACTTTGGGGATAAACATCCAAACAACACCCCTTCGTCACTTACATCTTGAGACATAGTCGTTCTCCATTAGGGGATCGTAATCCTCTTGTACTTGTTGACACGGTTACAACCAGTTTGTCTAGAGACTCGCTTCTCTGCAACAGTAAGCCACAAATGAAAGCTTTTGAAAGTCAGGGTGGAATACCACACTCCATATTGCACCGAAGGCTAACCCTTCGCAGTCCTCCCTGCATCACCCAACTGGGGGTCAGGGGCCACAGGGATTGAGAGCCAGTAAACCGAATGGACGTTTCATGAAAGATGTATCCTAGTTTCCATTCTTCTAGGGCTCTTTTACCTAGAGGTCCTTCTCGGTAGTGGGATTCTCTTAGCCTATATTGTTCTTCCATTTCGTATTGTCTGACTGGGATTTCATCACCCCACTGAGGATACGATTTGTGAGGGGCTTCCAGCTTGTAGTTAGGAGTTTTCCTGCGTGCGTCATTTTATTTTATAGGTAGTGCTGCTTGTTGGCTTTCTGGCCACTTTGTTGTAGACTCGCCTTGCTGTGACCCGTTGTCGCAGTTCAGTTTTAGAGATTATTATTGGCCTGTGAGCCACCATTTCATATGCTCTCCTTCTACACACTCGGTTGTATTTGGGTTTTGAGCTTGCAATTGATATTCTTGAGTTTTCATTCATTACACAACACTCCATCATGCCATCATAGCTCCACCATGCTAGTCACATAGTCTTAGGGGGCACACCCATCAGTTCGGTTCCTTGAACTGTCACCGTCGGATCCATATTCAACATCGTTTACCACCTTCGGAGCCACATACGGCCTTTGAATCTGATTCATATTCATATCAGTCCAAACCCACCTTATTCACTGCTCCATCCAACCCCATGGCTGGTGCACATCCCGATCCCTTTCAAGGAGGGACTGTTAGTAGTGGGCTTACATCCATTCCACCTATCATCACATGTATCACTTCGATTGGGCCGAGAGGCCCTGGTCCTAGTGGGACCCTTGTCACTGCACACAATGTTGTTGGTTCACTACCCACTAGTGGTGGTCCCATTCTAGCCACCATGGTCACTACTATTCCACCATTTATACCTGGGGGTAGTGGCCCTTCCACGTTTGTTCTGACTATTCCTTCCATACCAATGACTTTTCCTATTGTCGGAATTCAACCTTATCCACCCCTAGTTATGCATGGGAACTACATTCTCACTACCACCAACACCATTGATGGTCCTTCCTGAGCCAATCTCATTTCTAGTCTACCTTTTATGGCTAGTCTCAACTTGCCTGACTTGTCACGGTTGACCAATGACCCCATTTATCATCATCCACAATGGCCTCCTATGCCTACCAAGCTTCCCTCAGACATCCCAAATTTTGAGGGTAATGCGGGAGAGGATCCTCAAAATCACATTATGTGATTCCACTTATGGTGTTCATCTAACATCATAGTGGATGATTCCATCTAGTTGAGGTTGTTCAAGCGCACAATCACCAGTCTTGCGACCAAGTGGTATATCGAACTGCCTCATGCTACCTACCTCGACTTTTCCTCGTTAGCTTCAATGTTCCTTCAATACTTCCAGTTACCAGTCCGCTATGATGAGGGAGTGGAAATCTTATTATCTTGTCGACAGAACACAACTACCCACATCACAGATCATATCCATGAATGGAGCCATCGCTGTAGCTTGTGTAAGATCCAGTTAGCTGATAGGATATTCCTAGATTGGTTCCTCAAAACCTTAATCCCCCCCATAGCCAAGGACATCGCATATGAGCACCCAAAAAATGGAAGAGGAAGCCATCCTTAAGGCTCAGCAGTTCAATCTTATATATGCCCAATCCGGTTATTTGTATACTGTTATACCTAATGCTCCCCGTGATGACACCTGACATCGAGATATGTCGGGGGCATCTCATATTGCTAATGGAGTTATCAGCTGTATTACCTATTATCCTCAGTATTATCCGACCTCTCCCATGATGCCACCCCATCCTAGTAACACCCATAGTGTTTCCCAACCAGGTTACGCCCTTGATTATTCACATGTAATGATGACTCAGTCTGGGGCCACCTCTTCCTACGCGCCTCCCGTACCAACTCCTCATGTTCATGGACTGACTTGTTCGGCACACTCATGTACTGGCCAAATGACTGGCTTTGCAACCCCACTAACTACTTCAGTCTCTTACGCACCACCTGTGCAACCCACTTCGACTCCAACCCTGACTCATCCTGATCCTATAGGATAGGTCTATGCACAACAGAACCTTCCTAACAAACCCACCCCCAATAACCAACAAGGAAAGGGAAGGAACAAGAGAGGTAGGAATTGGGGCAACAACCATCCTCAAGGAGGTGGCCAGCAAGCCAACCCTCCAAACAATAACGACGTCAAGCCTCTTAAACAAAATCTACAACGTCCCGCTCGACTTGGGAAGAACCCACAGTTGTGGACTAACCATCCGTGTTCCATCTGTAACACTTACGACCATTACACTCATCAGTGTCGTCACTCGACTCGTGTCCAACAATTACTCCAAAATGATAGTCAACGTGATCCCAACGATGTTGATTCAACTCATCCAAATCCAAAACCACTATGTCCTCCACCTATGGTGTTCCAAAACCCCCTACCATACCAAGGAATGGTTGCAACCCAGCCCTTGGCCCCACAAGCTCCTGCGACCACTGCTAGGGCCCAACTCGCTGAGGCTCGTGTCCATCACCTCATGACGTTATTGTCCGATGTCAACCTCCAGAATCGATGAAACTAGTATGGTTCCACCACGGAAACCGCTAACCCATCAATGACATCTACCTCCACCACTCCATACATATCTCTGCACTTGCCTAGACTCCCTATAGACGAGACTACAAAAGTCTCGTGGTTCCCTCTACTTCGTGTCGCAGAAAATGCCACTTCCAGAGCTGCTCTCAACTACAGTATTGTTGACGACTTGGACCAGTCCCCCGCTGCCATGTCTGCTCTGAAAGTGCTCAAAAATTATCCTTCGCAACGTAAAGTGTTGTTGTTAGTGCTAGGTGTTGTCGATCCCTCTGATTCTAGGTTGATCACTTTCGACCTTGACCAAGGAGAACCCAGGATGCCATCATTCGTTGCCTTCCAAGTTCCATTCAAAATTCAGAATTTTTCATTCATCGATGCATCATTGATGAGGGGTCATCCACCTGCGTTATGTCAACCTTTGTTTGGCAGAAACTTGGATCTCCCACCCTTCAACCTTCCACCACTGTTCTTCGCTCCTATGATGGCCGCTCTGCTCAACTGCAAGGTGTTCTCACGAACGTTCCTATTGAGTTAGCCGACAAAACAATGTTGATTGACATTGAGGTTGTCAACGCCCAACTCGATTACAACCTCCTCCTAGGACATAGTTACATGTATGCAATGCAAGCCATTTCCTCTACCGTCTTTCGACTCTTGATGTTCCCTCATGAGGGGAAGATTATGAGCATCGACCAACTGTTGTACTATGATCTGAAGGGGCTGACCACACCGGAACATGTCCTTCCCACTATCGTCACTACCATCGACAATGTGTCCATACCACCCCTGTCTGCCTTTGGCTCAAGCTTGTTTGCCAACACTCCTATGATAGACACATTTTTGTCCTTACCACCTCCTCCTTCGTCGACTGATATATTGAATCTGTGCACAATCACATCCGGTAGCGTTATGACCTCTTCGCAACCTTAGTTGCAACCTCAACCACAATTCTCCAGGATTTTTTGGGGTTCATTCTCAGTTCACATGATTCCCTTCCTTTTTCCACTATCCGACATTGTGAGCAAGCCTCTTATGGATACTCTCAACTTTCCTAATTTCACTTTGGGAATTCATGTGTGGTACCTCAAGCCACCTATCCCACCCTCGACCCCCCTGGTCGTGTTGGCTCTCGTCCAACCTATTGAGATGATGTCACACCCACCTCCTGGTCCACCAAAGACCACTCTTGTCTCTACTCTTGCCCCTCCTCCTCCAAAGAAGGGTGGGGGAAAGGCGACCAATGCTATGATAGAATCGCGTCCGACTCCTATTTGTTCTTTGTGCGATATCTAAGGCCACACGACACAAAACAGTCCCAAGTTTCCTCTCCTTTGCACCCACATGGACACTATAGACGAAATAGATGGCGCCCCAGATCCACCAGTGGTTAAGAACAAGTTGTTGCAAACCAACCATCCTTGTGCAGTTTGTGGCTTATATGGTCCTTACCCCCACCATTTCCTAGAATTGCTTGAGTAGCGTTCACTCCTTTGTGACCTTCGAAAACACTCCCATGAGTCTGACGTTCCTGTCCTTGAGGAGATCCACCCTCCGGTTTCTTCCTCGGACACCAATAAGACCATTTACATGATCTCTAGTTCGGAAGATGCACCTAATCTATTCCAGCACCACTTTCGCGATGACAAAGAGATCCATAAAACCGCCACCGTTTTTACCCCATTTCACTTAGTCCATGGTGTGGAATCGGTTCTTCCCATCGAATGCTAGATTCCGTCACTGAGCCTTTCCGTCGAACTTCTCCCTGATACTTAACCATTAGAAAAATGCCTACTTATGCTTGAACAAACCAATGAGGACCATCGTGCTTCTCTCCAAATGATCAAAGCAACCACAATTCGGTCGAATTCCCACTATGACTCCCATGTCCACCCACACACCTTTAGCGAGGGGGACCTCGTCCTCGTCTATGACCAAGCCAATGATAAGTTAGGGAAAGGGAAGTTTGATTCCATGTGGTATGGCCCATATGTCATCCATCGATGCCTAGGAAAGGGGGCATACATCCTTGCTGACTCTGAAGGCCACCTCTTGAATAATCCTCGTAGTGGGATCTACCTCAAGAGGTTCTATGCCTAAAGTCTCTCACCATGAAGTACCCTTGTATCATAGTTTTTCCTTCTTGTTTTACATCATTTTTACCATGAGTTGGTGACCCCCTCCAGTAGTCGCTCCACGTCTAGCAGCAGTGAGTCCATTGTATCCCTTTGTCACATCCTTTGCATGTGAGCGGGTGGATATAACCCCTCCACCCTACCCCTGCATCGCTGGTACCCCATTGGAGGGTGTGGTCCCATGTCTGCACATGCACACAGTATGTTGTCAGTATCTATCACACACATGATCTAGCTACCACTATGCTAGTAAACCATATATGAATGCTACCACAAAAGCATCATGTATATGTACTGTTAGGTCCCCAGACCTGCCTTGGAGGTCGAGGCATCTCCCAACCTCCTCAGTAGTCCATGCCCACGTATGGATGGTCCTCTATGAGGATAGGAATCTGTTGCCACTCTAAAAAAATCTCCTGGGTGAAGAGATGAACTGTACTAGATTGACTCCCTTCCTACTTTCTTCAGGCCATTTTATGGAAGTCAACTCGATTTTCATGCCATCACATGAATAACCCATTGTACATATTGGCATGTTCACGAGCCATCCACTCCATCCATTCTGCATAGTTGGCCTCATTTTATCGACATCCATCGTCCCGCAAGGGGGCCCCATTAGTGTTATGCAGTTATTCCTATCAACCATGTTCACAACATAACCTCTTTCCAGATATCGAACACTTCCTCCATGCTTAGCTGACCATAACGAAGTTTCTGTTAAGCTCTTTTCAGACTCCTAAAAGAATGAAATTATTATCGAGCATGCTTGCATCCTTTCACGCTCGTTAAAGTATTTGAAAGGGAGTTTATGTAGCTTCATTTATCTCCTTTTTCAGACTATGTAGACTATCAAAGGAAAAGGATCACCCTAGCACATTCCAGCTAGGAACGTTTCCCTTTGTATCCTTTTATGCTTTATCGGACATTGGGACCGTAACTTACGAAAAATCTCATTATGGGTTGTATTTAAGCTCTTTTCCATCCCTCTCATCAAGAAAAGATCGCCGAGCAATCTTGGTTTCATTCATGCTTGTAAAAGTATTTGAATGACCATCTAGTCAGTATAGGTTTAACCTTTTCCGGCCTGGTTGGACTACCTAGGGTAAATAAGTCTCTTTGCCCCCAAAAGTTGGGAGAGCTCTCTTTTGTATACTTTTATCCTTTTCGGGCTTAGGAGACTATTTACAAAAAAGAGAACCACTGGAGTCTTCTTCCTGCTTTCAGACTCTCTAAAAATGAAAACACCATCGAGCATTTACCTTCTCCGGCTCACTAAAATTCCACGAGATCGTATCATATCGAGCTTACTTCTATCCCTTCTTCGTGCTCCTTAAAATATGACGAATTCCCAAAAGGTGTCTTTTGGCACCACCACATATGATCTCACATTATGGCATCTTTCCCCCATTGGGTCGTCTTTGTTCAGAGTACTCTGTGATGAGTCTTCCTTGGATCCCCTGGATATCACTATTCCAGTTACCTCCCTTATTATTTCCCATTGCAGTTATCCTCCGGGTTTTACAGCTATGATCCCTTTCCCATGTGTCAGTTTCATTTGCTTCTAGGTCAGCCCTATCATCTTACTCTGAACAAAGGAAGTTTGAGTCCCCCATACTCCCATGCCCCCATTCCCCCATTCAGTGTTTCAGTCCCCTGATTGTTCCAAATCCTTGGTTACCCCCCTCGCACTTCTAATAAAGGAAACATCATTGTCTTGTTAGTCGTAGGTCTCCCTCCGTCGACGTCAACATATATATTCCAGAGGATAGACCCAGAGGTCCTTGTATCCTGGTTTCATCCACCTCATTGATGAGTTCCTTGGACCACTTGAAAGGAGTCATTAGTGCCTTTCAGGTTGGCTGTGTCTCATGTACTCGACTCCAGGAGATTCATACATGGTATTGGTCCGTTCATTATTTCGTCGAAGACCCCGGTTGTCACTTGACTCTAGCACATTAGCGAGTCTATTATGGGACCCATACAATCTCATGTCCCTTGTGATTTTCGGGCTGAGTTGGCGACAGTGTTCAGAAGCTCCCAGTGTTATGCTTCCATGCATCTCTAGTACTTGATGTTGCATATCGTACCATAGATATTTTGACTTTCAGTCATTGAGTCCATCCAGTTATGTACACCTCCAGATCCAATAGAGAATCAATTGTGATGGTATTTTCATTCCATGAGAATGCCATTGTTCCTATGTATAAGATATTTAGATCATCATTTGTATTCAACCTCCCATTGAGGTCACCATTATGTATCACCATTTGTATATGTATTGATCGGCTCCCATATCTTAAGCCTTGATCCCAATTATTTATTCTTTTGACATTGTTACGAGCATGGGTATGCCCGCCTTGTCCATATACATGTCACACATTATATGTATCTCATCCATTTTTGAGAAGCAATAAAAAACCAAAAGCCACTGTAACTCGAACGAGGAAGCTCCACTCCTCTGTGGCCCTCTCTAGTTTCCCCACTATTGTCATCATTTTTCCATGATCCTATGATATCAATCGGCCATACGATGATCTCTTGCCCTCACACATCAGGGGAAAATCTGTTAACACAAAAAAGTGTTCACCTAGCTCTCCATGGTCTAAAGCATCATTATTCCTTCCCATAAATGAAGGGATGATGAGCATTTATTGTGATATATCCTCACTCTCTCCCAAAAAGGGCTAAAAACCCTAAAAAAGAGAACGAGTAAGAAAACCCTAGATAAATACCATGGGTCAAAAACCCTAAGACCATACTATAAATACATTGTGAAGGACTCTCCCAAAACACTTTTTGCCATTTTCCATCAGTCACATCACATACTTTCTCTACCATTATTTCTAGATTTTTCCACGCCATTTCCCATGGTGTACATTGAGTTCACTTCGTACCCACTTGGATCCATTCCCCCCATTCAACAACCAATTGTGGAAGAGATTGAAGACCCAAACCGTGGAGCTTCAGAACCACTTCCAAGGACGGCTACGGTGGCCTATTTTCAAAAAGGTGTGCTCATTTTTATTTCTTGCATTAGTTAGTTTATATATATGTGAAAACCCTAAAAATATTTGCCATTGTTCTACTGTTTCTTTTGTTATTGTTGAACTCTTCGTTATGCTCTGAATGAGCTAAGCTGGTTCTTTTGCACATAGTCGGGGAGAAACCCCCACTACATGATGTTGTTCAAAACTTCCGATGATCTATAGATGTACCAAACGATGTTCCAACAAATGATGTTGATGATGCCTCCTCTCTCTGTCTGATGATGTTGTGTAGAGCCACACCGATTGTGGTTGTTCTTAGTAGAATACCCTTTTTGTTAAGGGGGAGTGTTGAAATAATGTAACTTCGAAGAATATTCTACTTGTACTTCACATTATTATTATTCCTCCTTCGAGAGATGTTACTGATGTAAAAGGTCATGAGGTAAACCCTCAGTTGTAAGTCAGGTCAATAACACTCAGAAAATATGAATATAATTATTATTGTGAAGTTTACCTAGGTAGGTCAATCCAGTTTGGGTAAAAGTCATTTGGGAAGTTTAGTATAAATAGTGAGGCACCCTCCCTCATTTATACACACACACTCACACTTGTATTGCACAAGGGAGAGAAATAAGGAGAGACAAAGAAGGAGGAGGACCAGTGTATTTGGTGTTTTGGCTCTTATGCTTGGGGTTTGGTCTCTCACTTGATGAGACCTTGTTCGTTGGTCATTGCATACTAGTAATCTATATTGAGGAAGTTTTGCTGGGTTTTTTCGTTTAGGGTTTTCCCATGATAAATTGTTGTGTACCTCATGATTGTGTTTCTTTCAGTGATCCTCTTTATGTTGTTATTATGAAAATGTACTAAATTCTAATCAAGTTAGGACTTAAGCTATGACAACATAGAAAACGTAACAACTGGGAGGTAGTACAAAGTCTTCTTTCTTATCTTTAATACCAAAAGAAGCCAGTCCTTCCACTTTCAACCACTTCCGATCAATCTCTCTCTGTAATGCTTTGTATAAAATATTAACAACGGTAATGGCCAAAATGATTGAAGATATTTCTACCAAAGATCATTTCAAAAAACCAATGAAGCTTCATGCAAAACAAGAAAATCCCCAACAATATCATTTTGGTTCAAGAGGCCACTCATTCCAGCAAAGGAAGAAAAGAGAAGGGGATGATCATTAAAATGGGCATGGTTAATGCCTTTGACTAGGTAAGACATTCCTTCTTGTTTGAATTTCTCTATAAGTTTGGTTTTAATGGATCATTTGACATGAGGATCAAATCTTGTATCAATCCTCCCTAGATATTCTCCCTGAATCTTCGCCTTAGTAGTGGACAGACCAACAAGTTTCTTTAAAATCAAAAGGGTGTGGAGGCGAGGATTCCCTCTTTCACCCCTTTTGTATATCATAATGGTTAAATCCCTTGGTATAAAACTATAATATGAAAGACTTAAGTGAATACTACAAGGGATCATTTACACAAGGGGAGTTAAAAGTATAAACATCCCTAGTTTGTCAATGATACGCTACTAGTGTGGGAGCATCAACAATCATTGCACAATGCTTTAAGAAATTTCTCAATGATTTCTTGAATGTCTAAGGGGTAGCAAAGAACATGAATAAAAGCCAAGTTTATGGCTAGAATTTTAATCCTCTCCATATACAATAAATATCAAGGATTATGGAGTTCCAGGGCACCACAACTTAAACTTCCTTAACTTATCTGGGTATGTTGATATTAATGAGAAACACTACAACCTAGAATGGTTTCATTACAAAGGTTAAAAAAGGATGCAAGAATGGGGGTCCCAATGGCTAAACCTAGTTAGTAGAATGGTCCTCATTAAATCCACCCTCACATCCCTCCCAATTTTGCAGTGCTCAACTATGATGTTCCCTCAAGGAATTATACAACAATTAGCTAAAGAGATTTGAAAATTTCTCTGGTAGGGGGATACAACAAATACAAAAAAGTTCAATCTTATTAACTGGAACACATTTCATCTTCCAAAAGCTAATGGAGGGTTAGGCATAAAAAAACCCAAGTTGATGAATCTATCCTTGGGAGCAAAGGTAGTTTGGTGACTTGTCATTGGTGAAAACGAATGTTGGAAGCAAGTCATCCACAAAAAATATTTTGTAAGGGGGGAGAACAAGTCATTTGGAAAAACCAATAAAGGATAGGAAGGTATCACACATTTTGATGGTATGCAAGATGGTCAATCCCCTATTCAAAGGAGAAGCCTGGTTCACATTTATTTAGCATATTTTCTCAACTAGGGACTCAAGGTGCTCATAGATTCCATGTGGATGTGTCTTCTAAGCTAGTTCACCATATGAGAGACACAAGAAAGAAAGAGTGCAGATGCAAAATACTTGACACTAGCAAATTCAACAAAGATTGTGGAGAATGAGGAAGAGAATAGTAGACGACAAACAATCTTGACAAGTCCAATGATCCAATGATAACAAACTCAAAAGTTGAAAGCAAAATGTAATGCTTTAAGGACCTAGAAGGTTTCCCATAACAAAGTTGTACACTCCTCGACATCTAACAATAGGTGTTCATTATGAATTAAGTAAAGAGGACTTTAATGGATGAAGACTTATGCAATTGACCAAACGAAGGAAAACAATCATCACATTATTTAGTCACTTAACAATTATTCCATGTTTTGCAAATAAGTTTAAGTTTTAAGAGTTTTCTTAGAGGAGATATACTAGTAAGCAATTAGGATATTCCTTTGTGAAGGAAAGTTTCAATAGTTTAGAAGGTTCTATGTTTTACTTTGATACTCTGGTGGACTCAAACAATATGCTCAAAATCTTTGTGTCGTTACTGCGTCCTCAGAGGCTAGATTTCTTAATATATCTCTAACTTGTTCTTGTTACAAAAAAAATCAACCCCACCAAAGGAAAAGGAATGAGCTGTTCTTTCAACATCTAGGGAAATTTTAAACATTCCTTTACTGAGATATTGCATATGAGTACCATCTTACACCCTACATCCTCTGATATATGTAAATCAAATAAAACTAAGTGACAGACAAAGCAAACAAAACAACAAGCTAAGTGCATAGAAAACAATGCCAACTAAAATGTAAATTAAGAGGGAAAAAAAGTTAATTTGTTAGCTCTGTGTTTAAAAAAAAACCTCTACAATGTTAGACGCAGGATCTGAGTCGATAATTTACTCAAAAATAACCTTCAGATTTTCATCAATGACGGCGTTTTGCCCTCTGATTTGCTGGAAAATATGATTGCAGCGACTCCTAACAGCCTGTGTAAGACTTACCACCTTTTCAGCCTGTTCAACAGTATTCGTCGGGCTAACGCATTAATCACTGGATGGTTCAAATAGTTGCTAAGACAACAATCTGAAGGAGGAGTCCATAGACATATTAGTGCAATCCATAGACACAGAACCAATTCCAGTGATACTAACGATTCCAGTTGCTGTGATCAAATGCTTAAAAACGCGCAGAGAAAGAACTCTGTACAGCGATTTTGTGGCGGATAAAACCCTAGACTTTGAATAAGTTTCGTACATTCAACACATTTTTCACTGCTAGGGGAATGCATAAAACTTAAACCAGGATTCAATTGTCAAGAATAATTACAGAGCAAGAGGTGACCACTCTGGTTCATACTTGATACTCGTCCTTTCTCATATTGGCATTTCTCATGTTGGCAGGGAATTAGTTGCGTTGGGGCTATCCCACTTGTTTACAAAAGTAGTAATGGAATGTTATTTGGGGTTTTATGTATTTTATTATGCACATATATCAAGGAGGAAATCAAACTTGTTCTTATTTCTACAAATACAAGGCAAAACCTAGGAAGACAACTTCTTGTTATTGGCCTCAAAGAAAAGCATAAACCCAAATATGTATTATATATGACTTAGATGATGGAATGCATGGAAATTGAGTAAAATGATTTGATTTGTTTATTTCAAATGGTTAGATAACCAGATTCACATAAATTTGATGAATGTTTGGTATAGAGTTAGAAATTAATGAAAAGAAAGCAAGTAGGTCATTTGTTTCCACTACTGAATTTCCTGTCAAAGAAGTAATAAAACCAACTAAGAGTAAGAATAATATAATTTCTTATATAGTTGAACACAAATAATGTTTGTTAAGAAATTTGTTGGTATATCTTTTTTGTCAAAGAGTTGTAAAAATAATAGGTCGTTGAACAAGTAGGTACAACTATCACTCTCAGATATCTCAAGGAATATAAGATTCTTCAACTTCTCCACATCACATGGGATTGAACACAATCACAATAATGATTGCAAAGTCATTCAACCAACACCTTTACTCTAATAGTATCTCTCAATCACAACCATCTTCAAAACAAAATATGCAACAAGGAGGGAAAGAGAAAAGCATTGATATCTTCATGCATTGGTTGTACAATGATCATAATAGAAGAGACATATAAGAATAGAGGTAGATTAGTCTCGAGGGTTAGCTTAATCAGTTGGTGCCATTGTTTCCAGGACGTTGTCAAGTATTCTGATGTAGTGTCTAGGTCCCTAATTGAATTCTCATGGGGTGAGGCACACTAACCCTACAATGCCTTCTTTACATTGTGTATGATCCTTGGAATGAGATCCTTGGAATGAGACGCATTGCCCAAGAGTTTCCCAAGGAGTTATTTCAAAGGGGGAAAAAGAAAATAAATGGATCCAAATCTAAAGTACAATCTAGAATAGACTCAATTTCTTAAGATAACACTCTAAAAATACTCCAAGCACCTAGCTACAAAACTAACAAATGATCTTCATGTAGCCTCCAATAATTTAACATCCTCTAAGAATAACTCAAGCAACTAGCTACAAAACTAACAAATGATCTTCATGTAGCCTCCCATAATTTAACATCCTCTAAAAATAACTCAAGCAACTATAATAGTACCTTCATAAAAGGTAAATGCATAATAAAATGAAGTAAGCAAGTGTGAATTCCTCTAGGTAAATATGGACTATGTATTTAGAAAATAAGTTGGATCTACATTTAAAATGCATGTGAGGCTAAAAATGGGTTAAATGATGTTAAATATAAAAGTTTGTCAATGCTAAACATAGTAACTAAATCACCCTCAAGGAGGATGCAATGTCCTAGGGCATATGAAGGGTTCACTTAAGGAAATAGATAAGTCTACATATGGTATGCAAGAGATATCCCAAAAAGATAAATTATTGAGCTGAGGTGATTCTCATTAGTAAAGCCATATTTAAACTACAAATTAAGCTCAAGATGAGTGTTAGGTCAACCCAATCATTCCCAATGGGAGACATATTCTCCCATGGTATACTAAGGATGATTCATTCACATACCATTTGTAAGCTTTATGAAGGACCTAGGGTTCTGGGAATGTTTCCAACACAAGTCTAATGTAGGAAAGTGTGTGATCATATTCAACCTTCCAAAGTAAGGGTGTCTCACTTGAGGTGCACATGTAGATGTCATGTTAGTAATGTCAATAAAACAAAACCCTATGACTAGCATATCTTTTAGCTCCCTTTTTGGTGTCTACTAACACTTTTAGTGTATTTTTCTTCATTTTATAGGCAAAGATGACGTTATTTCGTGGGATGCCGCTTTTCCTAGCATTTTTTGCATTTTTTTTGAAACTATACGCTAAAGTGGACACAATTTTTTGTCCACTTTAGCACTAGCATAGAGCCAGTAATTGCATCTAGTTTAGCTTCTTTTAGCGCCAGAAATAACATCTTGCATAGTTCCAGGGTTAGCACCAAGTTTAGCTACCTTTTTAATGTTAGTAATTGCACTATTATTTAACCCAAGAATTACGCCTAGTTTGGCTCCCTAGGTTGCGCCGAGATTTAAGCAAGGATTAACACCATGTTTAGTGATAAATTTAGCTTCCTAATTGTGGGTAGTTTTAGCACCAAGTTTTGTGTCTACAATAACGTCTAATATAGAATATAAGTTTGCTCCTAAAGCAACACTGCATTTTGCTCCTACTATCATGCCTTGTTTTGCTCCAATATTTGCTCCCAAATAGTGTTGAGTTTTGCTCTTAGAATTGAGCCTAGTTCAACATATGGGTTACTTAATAGATGGGGCCAAGGCTATTGATTATAGGAGTTCAGAGTTAGATTTGGGAGGGTTACGTTAAACATTTATGTTGATAACGATGATGATAAGGATGGTGGTGATGATGATGATGCATGCTATTACACTATTTGACCTTGGGTGACCCTAATGGCACCTAAATGGCCCTTCTAGTAGCTAAGAGACCCTAATGGCACCGAAATGACCCCATTGGAATCCGATTGTACCTAACAACATTTGAGTGACCCTAATTATGTGACGATGATGCATCTTGATAATAACAAATATGGCATTGATGGTATTGATGATGATTTGATTATAATGTCATAACGGTGACTATAATGAGCACATTAATGAAGAGGACAATGATGAAGACAATTATTTATTAAGACCCATCCTTAATTCCCAAAACATGATAATGGTGCATCCATTCATGCTCAAAGGCCAAATCTCCTTTACCGAATTCATGTTATAATTAGGTAGTAGGATGCCCTTTTTATCATCACAATGGTGATGATGACGATAATGATGACTATGACTATGACTATATATATGTGATGTTGACCATGTTGATGACGATGTGTTATATATTTAGACACTTAGGAGTTAGTTAAGATCAACTTGTGTAATATATCCGTTAGGTAAAAGTGTGTTTTCTTTAGTATGCATTTGTAAATATTCTAATCCGACGGTCACGATATGTTCTAGACATAGAGTGATCCGACGGTCATGATATGTTCTAGACATAGAGTGATCTGACGGTTCAACTTTTCTGAGATCATACATACTATTGATCCGTGGCTTAACACCCGATTGGTCTATGATCTCTATTTAAAAAGCATAGAAGGTCCTTGGCTAGTTGATCGATTATGAGAAGTTCATGTAACTTTCTTTTTTTTGCATAATAAATTGCTCCAAGTAGCTATTTGGCTAGGGCTGTGGACTGTTTCCCTCTCGAGGGTTTTAACCACGTGACAAACATTGGTGTGTTGATCTGTGTGATCTATTTGTGTGAAGTGGTTGCTGAAGGTGTTCGGTCTTTTGGGAGTACCCTGTGTACCCGAACATGGTATCAGAGCCAGGTTTGATCCTGAGACCTGTGTTGCCGAAAATTTGAAAGGGTTTCTGGTTCTGGATTTTTTGTGCATTTTTGGCTTGTGGGAGATGTTCCATTGCGTCCGGAGCACCGTTTTCATTTGAAAACAGTCTTCGTTTCATCGAAAATCGTTTCTGTTTGCTCCAGAAACACCCATTTCGGCAAATCTGAAGGTATAATGTTACAGTGATGGATTTGTTTTTTTAAATCTCTCATATTTTATTAGTTTGTTATTAGATATTTTCTGTTTTAGTCATAGATTGTTTCCTTCCCTGACTGCGTATGCTCTTTGCTGTGCACCTTGCACGATCACGGTGAATCAGAAACGGTAAGAGAAAGTTTTTTTTTCTTGTCTTCTCGGCTACGTATGATCTTTTCCGTGCACCTTGTGCGATCACGGCAAATCAGAAACAACGAGAAAACTTGAAAACATAGACTTTTTGGGTAAGCTAACCAAGATCTAACCCCATTGTGTGGAAAAAAGTTTTTTTTTTTTGTGATTTGCAGGAAAAGAAAGCAAGCACGGAGAACAAGAGAGGAGTGAAAAAAAAAACCCCTTCCTCTTTCCATTATTTTACGTACCTTTTAAACTTAGCTCACTTGGTCCAAAGTTGCTTTATTACTTAATAGGTCTATGCAATTTCTATTTTCAAGTTATTTTATTGTAAAAGTGCATCTCACATAAATAAAATAAAATAAAAGTGAGTCACTTAAGTCTTTTAATTTATTACCGCACTATTTAAAAGTCACATTATTGTAAAAGTGAACATCACTTATTCTACAAAAGTGATTCACTTCAAAGCAACTTTATTGTAAAGTGATTGTCAAAGGTTGATCTTGGGAAGATGGGGCTTCTTTTTTTAGTTGGTCAAGTTAATATCTGCTACGTCACTATTCAAGACATCTTCAACATTTTCTTTGATTAAGCATAACTTCATCATCCAGAATTAGTTTTAAGTGCCGTTTTTTTTAAACCGCATATTTTTTCGAGCTCTTTGCATCTAGTTAGTTAGTTTCTGTTCTTTCAGCCATTATTTTATAGTATGGCTGCCCCTTGTGATATTATACTTACAAGTTCTAACTATTTCTCGTGGAAATCTCGTATGGAGGATGTTCTGCGAAGCATGGGACTTTTCAGGATAACCTTAGGGAAAGAAACAAAACCCACTGATGATGATAACAAAATTAAATGGGCAAATAGATGTGATGAAGCTCGTGGATTAATTAGGATACCAATCTCTACTGATTTGCGATTCTACATATCTAGAATTGATGAAGCTACTCTCGCTTGGGAAAAATTGGAATCTGTGTTTGATAAACACAATGAAATTCAGGGTCATCAACTTGAGAATGAGTTGCTTTCCTTGAATCCAAATGATTTTTCATGCATTCAAGACTATTTATGTCATGTCCCCGGTTTCGACCCCGTTTGCATGATGTAAATATTGTAATTAATCGTGGTGAGGAGCTCAAGGCAAAAGCCCCACCATCGATTTGGTTGTGTATGTTCGGCAATAGGGATATTTGCCGATGGTATGTGGTGCTATCCGGCACATTTTAATGTGGCATCATGTAAATCCGCACATCAATTAAAATAAACCACAACCAGCTACGGCAGTGCAACGTTGAATGAAAAGGGCATGGTTCCGAAGGATAAGGGGTGGGGGATGTCAAACCTTGTTTATGGGGGAAAAACCCATGTTTTATTACCTTGTTGTTTTGCCACCTTGTCTTACCCAACCTCTTTCAACCTCTTTAATGTTCTGTTGGGTGGTTGGGCAGTTATGGCTGCTGGTGGATGGGCAGTTATTGCCTTTGGGAGTGGGGTGGCAGGACTGTCAGTCCTTTGCCCACATCCACGCTCCACCCACGACCCCATGCTTGCCCTGCCTGTTCTGTTCTCCTCACGCGCCTGTTCATTGTGCCCATCGTGCATTCTCTCCACGGTCTGTTCACCTCTACCCACGAATTTGTCTGATTGGCTCCTCACGCACAAGCTCTGGGCGTTTTTGGGTCTCACGCAGGTTTTCTTCCTCACCCCCCACGAGTTGCCGAGCACCCACGAACTGTAAATTCGCGTCCCTCCTGTTGTGTGTGCATCCACAGGAAAAAATCGGATTTGCTTTCTCCTCACGCAGGGCCTCTATTGATGTGCATTCTCACGCACCGGGGATTCCTTCCCGTTTTTGTCTTCACGCACTGGATATTGCCGGATTTACCCACGCAGCAGTTTTCTTCTGCGGATTTGTGGATAGTGTGGCCATATCCCTCACTCATAGGACGATTGTGGGTTTTGCATTGTTGCCCACGTGCACCCACAGGCTGGGAGACTGTGATTTCTTCCCCCAACTCGGTCTGTATATGTTTTCTTGGTGTTTTTGTTGCCAGGACGGGCTGTGTTTTCCCACATTGTTGGCTGTGGTTGCTGTGGTATTCCTTGCATGCTGGGGACGGTTGTAAATTCACCTGAGAGTCATTTTGGCCACGATAGGGCCAATAATGACTCAGTTTTCGTCTTCTTGTTTAAGCTGTGACAGCTAGGTAATTGCCTGAGTGCAATGGTTAGTCTTCAGACTGTGCTGGCTTGGCTTGTTTGTGGAAAGCCTGTGAAACCCAACTGTATTGGTTTGTTGTGTGTGCCCCTTGGCTATGTATAAGCCTGCAATTGACCCTTATTCCGGAGGAATCATGCCCAGCTCGGGGGTGGCAGCGTTGCTGAGAGATTGATGAGCAAGCTGGCCTATGGTTGGGTGGAACGTTGCAGCGACGTAGCCGGTTGCGGGTGAATTCTTCATCAAGAGATAAGTGCTGCTGGTTATTCCATCTCTACAAATTTTATATTGATGTTAAATGAATTATAATGAACATGGAGATTGCTGGAATGTGTGTGTTTGCTTCCGCTGTATGATTGAAGATAAATGCATCTGTGTATGCTTAATTCCAGCATTTGTTTTCTGTTTATGTTCATTGGGCATCTTGCCCGGCTATGTTGTTGTGCTCGTCGCGTCCTCTTCGCTGGTTGAGGGACGGGGACGTGACAATTTATCTAAGTATAAAACTCTTAAACTATTATGTGCAGAATGCAATATTAAGAAAGAAGACAAACAATGTATTTATCATATTCTTTCAAAACTTGAACCTGCATATTCTGTTTTGTATCTACATTCTACTCCATGAAAGAATCCTTGATTGCAGCTAGCTATCAAGAGCGTAGCCTTGAATCTTTTTGTGATTCCTTAATTAGAGAGCAAGATAAGCTCATTCATCTTGGAATAATTAACAATGCAGATACATCTCGGAAAGCCTTATTGTCCCAACAGAAAGAAAAGTCCAAGCCTCCGAAAAAATAGAATTTTCGCAATAATAAGCCAAACAACAAGGGTCCCAAACCCTCTCAATCAACTCCTTCTTTAAAAAATGACAAATGATCCAAGCAAAAAGGAAATAAGACTGAGCGTCATTGCAATTTTTGTGAGAAATATAATCATGATGATTCTAAGTGTTTGAAGAAGATGGTAGCCTTCGAAGCAGCAATGAAGAAGCACCACATCAACCTCGATTCGTCTTCAGAATCTACCTCTCATGGACATGCACTTTGTGCTTTTGGTTACTCTTATACTGCATCTTCTTCTTCTACTTCAATTGAATGGTTCATTGATTCTGGAGAATCTTATCATATGGCTAAGGATAAAGCCATCTTTTCTACTATGCATGAATGTAACACCAAACAAATTTTTGTTGGTGATGATAGGTCTCTGTGTGTTGTAGGATCTGGAACAATTCTAGTAGAAAATGGTCATTTCAGTGATGTACTATGTGTTCCAAAAATTTCCTGCAATTTGTTATCAGTCTATCAGATTACTTATTCAGGTGAAGGTAAAACTGTGACGTTTACACCTCACCAAGTTGTAATCAAGGATTTTAAAAATCCTCAAAATATCCTTGCTATTGGAACTATTGATGATATTACCAGGTTGTACAAATTTAACAACTTTGGGTCATCACATTTTCCTTCAGTTTTTGTTTCTCATAGTGATAACTTGAGCAAACTTTGGCATGAGCGATTTGGTCACTTAAATTATCGCTCATTGCAACCACTATGTAAAGACAATATTGTGATTGGTCTTCTGCTAGTATCTTGCAAGGATGGTGTTTGTTCCGGTTGTGTACTCGAAAAACATCGTCGGGACAGTTTTGACAAACGTGCCTCTTGGCACGCCTCGGTTCCCTTGGAGCTTGTGCATAGTGACTTGTGTGGCCCTCTTCCATCTGCTTCCTTTTCTGGTTTCAAATATTTCTTAACCTTCATTGATGACTACTCCAGATACACTTGGGTTTACTTCCTCAAACTTAAGAGCGAAGTATTTAACATGTTTTTGGCCTACAAGGCCCTTGTTGAAAAACAATCTGGTCATTAAATTATTAAGTTAAGATCTGACAATGGAGGAGAATATGTTAACAACAAGTTCACTAATTTTGGCACTGAACAAGGAATCCAACAACAGCACATTGTTCCATATACACCACAACAAAATGGTGTAGCTGAATGGAAGAACCGCACTTTAAAAGAAATGGCTAATTGTATGATCCAATCTAAAGGACTAAGTCTTCAATATTGGGCTGAGGCCATAAATTGTGCAAATTACATAGTTAATCGCACACCCACTAAAGTTTTACAGGGTATAACACCAGAAGAAGCATGGAGTAAAATTAAACGAGATGTAAGTCACTTTCGTGTGTTTGGTTGTGAAGCATGGGCTCACATTTCGGATGAAAAACGGAAAGCATTGCAGCCTAAAAGTGAAAAGAGCATATTTGTTGGATATTATGAAGATGTAAAAGGTTATAGACTTCTTCAGCCACATTCTCATGATATAATCATTAGAAGAGATGTTAAATTTGATGAAAATCTCTTGGCCTGCGAGCCTAACTTGGCGGGTGTGCCATCTTTGGCTTGCGAGCGTGATTCGATGATTATGCCTTCTTCTTCTTCTTCTAGATTTCTTGACAGGTTTCCAACTCCAGGTTCTGATGATGACAGTGAGGATGAAAATCCACCTCCGCCTGCTCATGTTCCTCCAATTGCACCAGCACCAATACTTCCTCGATGGGTCCGTTCAACATGTGAAGTAGCTGGTGATCTTGTCGATGATCCTAGAGATCAACGTCGAACACGTTCTCAGTTTCAGTGAGCCTCTTCTCTTTTGGCTCAAGTTTTCGAGAATCATGATCTAGAAACTTTTGCAGAAGCTTCAAGAAAATACAGATTGGGATGCAGCTAAGGATGAAGAATATCGTTCCTTAATGGCGGACGATACTTGGGATCTTGTTCCTCTTCCAAAAGGAAGAAAACTTGTCAGATGTAAATGGGTCTACAGAACTAAGTATGCATCAGATGGAAGTGTTGAAAGACTTAAGGCAAGGTTAGTTGCCAATTTGTTTTTCCAAGTTGAAGGGATTGACTACAATGAAACCTTTTCCCCTGTAGCAAAAGTGAACTCCATCCGCCTTGTTCTTTCCCTTGCAGCCTTACATAACTGGAAAGTCCATCAAATGTATGTCAAGTCTGCCTTCTTACATGGTGATTTACATGGAACAACCTCCTGGATATGTTCATAATAACTCTAGCCTTGTTTGTCTCCTTAAGAAATCCTTATACGGCCTTAAGCAAGCTCCTAGAGCTTGGTATGCCAAAATGGATAGCTTTCTCCTTGACACTGGTTTTTCTAGATGCCATTCTGACCCCAATGTCTATACCAAGAAAGTAGGAAACCATCTCATCATACTTGTTCTTTATGTTGATGATCTTATCCTTACTGGTAGTGACCCTAAACTTATAACCCATGTGAAATCCAGTCTTAAGCAAAAATTTGAAATGTCAGACTTAGGACATTTGCATTATTTTCTTGGTCTCAAAGTCTTGCAAACCAAAGAAGGAATCTTTATTTCCTAGTCTAAGTATGCTTGTGACCTTCTTCGTTGCTTCCACATGGAAGATTGTAAACTAGCCCCTTCTCTCTTCCAGTCTGGAGTCAAACTTTCTGCCACTTGTACTTCCCCTGAAGTAGATGCCACCTTGTATCGTCAACTTGTTGGTAGTCTTTTATACTTGACTCATTCCTGTCCTGACCTTTCCTTTGCCGTTGGTCGTGTTGCCCGTTATATGCAAACTCCTCATGAAAGTCACTGGAAAGCAGCAAAAAGAATACTTCGATATATTCGAGGTACAATTCAGTTTGGGATTCATTACAGTACAGGGGGGAAACCTTTGTTGGTTGGTTTCACTGATTTAGATTGGGCCGGCGATCCTGATGATCGAAATTCTACTGCAGGTTATGTTTTCAGTCTGGGATCTGGACCTGTCACTTGGGCTTGTAAGAAACAAAAAGCTCTTGCTCTTTCTTCAGCAGAAGCATAATATCGAGCCGTAGTTAATGCCAGTCAGGAAGCTTTATGGCTTCGACAGATCCTTTCAGAGTTTGGATTCGAGCAACAACAGCCTACTCTACTTTGGTGCGACAATTAAAGTGCCATCAAGCTTGCCAAAGATCCAATTCTACATCAGTGCAGCAAACACATTGAGCTACACATGCACTTCATCAGAAATCTTGTTCATGATCGTGTTATTGAAGTGCTCTATTGCCCTACAGATGATCAAGTTGCAGACATCTTCACCAAGTCTCTTACAAAAGCGAAGTTTTCTAAACTTCGGTCTATGTTAGGAGTTTAGGAATGTGTCCTTAAGGGGGGATAGGCTCTAATGCCTCCTTCCTTCTCCTAATAGTGTCACTTTTGTAAATCCTTCAATCCTATCCCAAGTTGTTTTTAAGGGGGGATGATAGGATATTTAGACACTCAGGAGTTAGTTAAGATCAACTTGTGTAATATATCCATTAGGTAAAAGTGTGTTTCTTTAGTATGCATTTGTAAATATTCTAATTCGACGGTCACGATATGTTCTAGACATAGAGTGATCCGACGGTTCAACTTCTCTTAGATCATACCTACCATTGATCCGTGACTTAACACCCTATTGGTCTATGATCTCTGTTTAAAGAGCATAGAGGGTCCTTGGCTAGTTGATCGATTATGAGAAGCTCATGTAACTTTCTTTCTTTTGCCTAATAAATTGCTCCAAGTAGCTATTTGGCTGGGGCCGTGGACTGTTTCCCTTTCGACGATTTTAACCACATGACAAACATCGGTGTGTTGATCTGTGATCTATTTGTGTGAAGCGGTTGCTGAAGGTGTTCGGTCTTTTGGGAGTACCCTGTGTACCCGAACACGATGAAAATAATGTTGATGTATATTGTTGGTTTATTAGTCAATACTGAGAGGGGGGGGTGAATCCGTACTGTTATCTTTTTATTAATTTAACCACTTGTTAAATCTACCATTAAAACACATAACAACAAGAATACACAGAACACAATTTTAATGTGGAAGCCCAATAGGGTAAACCACCAATATGTCCTATTACTGCAAAATTGTTATTTACAAATAGTTTTTCCTGCTGCTACAGAAAATGATGGTATTACACCCTATTTACCAGCAACTACTGGAAGGAGGATACGACCCCCTGGTTTGTCAGCTACTACTGAAAGGATGCTACGACAAACTATTTAGCAACTACTAGTGTTAAGATATTTAGACACTTAGGAGTTAGTTAAGATCAACTTGTGTAATATATCCGTTAGGTAAAAGTGTGTTTCTTTAGTATGCATTAGTATGCATTTGTAAATATTCTAATCCGACGGTCACGATATGTTCTAGACATAGAGTGATCCGACGGTTCAACTTCTCTTAGATCATACCTACCATTGATCCGTGGCTTAACACCCGATTGGTCTATGATCTCTATTTAAAGAGCATAGAGGGTCCTTGGCTAGTTGATCGATTATGAGAAGCTGATGTAACTTTCTTTCTTTTGCATAATAAATTGCTCCAAGTAGCTATTTGGATGGGGTCGTGGACTGTTTCCCTCTCAAGGGTTTTAACCACGTGACAAACATTGGTGTGTTGATCTGTGATCTATTTGTGTGAAGCAGTTGCTTAAGGTGTTCGGTATTTTGGGAGTACCCTGTGTACCCGAACATGGTATCAGAGCTTTTATGAAGAGTCGCTTTCGGTTTTGATCTAGATTTGGAACCGGTTTTGCCAAAACTTTGAAAGGGTTTCTGGTTTTGAATTTTTTATGCATTTTTGGCTTATGAGAGCTATTCCATTGCGTCCGGAGCACCATTTCCATTGGGAAATAGTTTTCGTTTCATCGAAAACTGTTTTCGTTTGTTCTAGAAACACCAATTTCGGAAAATATGAAGGTATAAAGTTACAGTGACGGATTTGATTTTTTTAAAATCTCTCATATGTTATCAGTTTTATTATTAGATCATTTTTGTTTTAGTCTCGGACTGTTGCCTTCCTTGACTGCGTATGCTCTTTGCCATGCACCTTGCACGATCACGACGAATCAGAAACAGTAAGGGAAAGTTTTTTTCTTGACTTCTCGGCTACGTATGCTCTTTTCCATGCACCTTGTGCGATCACGACAAATCAGAAACAACGGGAAAACTTGAAAATGTACACTTTTTGGGCAAGCTAACCAAGATCTAACCCCATTGTGTGGAAAAAGTTTTTTTTTGTTTTTGTTTTTCATTTTTTTGTGATTTGCAGAAAAAAAGGTAAGCACGGAGAACGAGAGAGAAGAGTAAAAAAAAAAAAAACCTTCATCTTTCCATTGTTTTACATACCTTTTAAACTTAGCTTGCTTGGTCCAAAGTTGCTTTCTTCCTTAATAGATCTTGAGTTCAAGTCTTATTAAGGTACTTTTTAGTGCATGCAATTTCTATTTTCGAGTTACTTTATTGTAAAAGTGCATCTCACATAAGTCAGAATTTTATTTATTGAAGCAGGAAAATAAATATCATAGGTATGATATGACATCAATGTCAACCTTCAGAGGTTGAATTACATCAATAAGTGATCCCAAGAATATAAGAGAAGATGAGAGAATCCTCAATTGAGGAGAAACTAGGAAAATATGAAGATTCGAACTAGAAGGATTATTCAATCACTGCAATTAGATTGAACTTCAATGGGTCTGATAATAGGTCCTGCAATAAAGCTCTATGGGATAACTCAAGTGGTTGAGTGCTGTAAGTGGTGAGCAACAGGTCTCGGGGTTAAATCCCTGGGTGGCTATACATCGCTATATAAGGGCCTTCCTTGTTGTCCCCATCGGGTTAACTTCGTAATCAGAGTGAATGGGAGAGGCCCCTTCAGGTGGGCCCCTTATGCATTGTTCCTAAGAAAAATAAATAAAAAAATAGGACATGCAATAAGCTCAATGACAAAGACTAGATTTTCTCGTCCTCACAATATAAGCATGGGAACATCTCCCATATTGACTAGGGGCATAACTCCCAAGTCTTGAATAGCACAATGTTCTCAATTCGATTAACTAACTGTCAAAATATGGGCTAGGGGTGCACACTCCTTATTTTATAGACTGGGGATGAATTGTTGATCAAGTTAGAGAGTCTAATGCACCCTCATGGATGGATAAATCTGCCTTGCTTTCATGCTTTACCTTTTGCCTTCTTGCTTTAGCTTTTCCTGCTTTTTTTATGATTTTCACTGCTTTTCTGCTTTTTCCTACTTTATTCTGCTTTCTACCTTATCCTGCTTTATTCTGCTTTAGTGCCTTGGATTTCTTTATGCTTTTTCCATGCTTTCCTCGTTTTTATTACCTTTATTGTTTTATTCCTTCTTTTCTCAACTTTCTTATTTTTAATTGTTTTTTGCCATTCTTCTTGTGCAAGCTATCTTTTGGTAAACCTTTCCTCCAATGTGCCCTTGAACATTATTGCTCTTTTTATTTCATAAATAAAATAGTAATTTATGAATTTAACTCCTAATAAATGCCTCTTTAAACTTTATTAAATAAATTTAACATCTCCTAATTAATTATTACATTGAACCTTCAAAAATAATCCCAAGACATTTAATTTTCTTTTCCTCAAACCAATGGATTGATTGGGTTAAGAACTTAAACCATGAGGGGACATCACATTTTCCTTATCATAACTAGTAGTGGGTATTTGATCATTTAGAGGAGGGACTCGCATGTGAGTAGATTCTTAGCTAGAGTTGCTCTGATGGAGGGTTTGGCTATGTACAAACAGAGGGTTCGGTCATGGGGAACATCAACCCGGTAATTTCCCTACAGGTTTGTCTGGAATCCTTTGTCTTTTGCCTTGGCTCTTACCTTACCTGCATGATGGTCCCTGTTTGTTTTGGCCTCATCGCTGCCTTCATTTCGCTCTGTCAAATAGGGTTTTCGGGGGTTTCCTGGTCTCGTTGGGTTGGTGACGCTCACAGAGGACGACAAAACTTGGAGTTCCTCCCCTTACCAGGGGGACTAGTACCAACCAAGAAAAAAAGTGGGAAGGATTTCGTTTGGGTTTATCGTTTCTGTGTCAGGGTTTTTATTGTTTTTGGATTATCAACCTTGCATGGTTTTAACGTCGCCACTACACTTGATTTCTTCCGCTGCTCCCGTCAGCACGCGTAGGGTTGACTTATATTGTTAGTTTCCGAGGTACAGGGTTTTGGTCTGTCCCTTCTCCGAGTTTCGGGGTGTTTGTTATCTGATACTTGAATTTTTTTTTGGATAACCCATTATTATTTTGGGTTTGTCGGACCGGTGATTTTTCCCGTGACTCGTTCAGTGCAACCCTTCCTGTTGGTTGGGTGTATAAACCACCATCTCCTTGAGGGGGTTAGTGCTGCTTTTTTATCTCGGTTCTGGGTCTTCATGAAGGCATTCTATTAGCTCCTGGGTACCTGACTGCTGTCTTTTTTTATCAATAGGTTTTGGGTTTTCCGTCGTCTCCCATTCCGGCACTTTTGGGTTGAATTGTGGGTGGCTTACCTCATGGCTGACAATGGAGTTTCGACTTGCTTCCGTCTTAAACGACATACAAAAGACATGAAAACCCTTGTTGGAAAATTTCGTTATGTCCTCGGCCATGATGTTTTTATGGATATAGAAGCTTCACTGTGTTCCCGGGCACTAGTGGGTAGGCTGGAATACTGCAGAATGGGAAAGCAAGCATGGGTGGATTGGGCTAATGAGAACTGGAAACCTCTATTGATGTATATCCCCACTATAAGCTTGCTTTCAAACAGATGGATTGTATTTGTCTTTCTTGAAGCACAACATGCCTTGCTCATACTTGAATCTATTTGGCATATGGGCTCTGGTTCTCTGGTACTTGGTCGCTGGCACACCCACTTCGACCCTCTCAGAGAACGGGTGATGAAGCGTCACTTATGGGTTCTTCTGCCTCATCTTCCATTTCCCCTCTGGAACAAGAACATACTTGAGGGCATTGCTAATACGGTTGGTTGTTTCGTCGCTGTGGATGAAGATTTTCACCTATCCTTCGATAAACGGTTGGCTTGGGTGCTGGTGGAAATGGATGTCTCTAAAGGGTTGCCTGTTGAGGTGGAGATTCTCTCTAAGGAACACCTTTTGGTACAGAAGCTTGACTACCTGCATGTATGTTTCATTGTAGCATTTGCCATGAAACCGGTCACATCTAGAGAACTTGCCCTTGCCTGATGAATGAGCGCTCTTGCACTAGCTCGGATGGTACTCTTGATACTCATGGTCTGACACCTCTATCGGCTTCGGAGCATCCCAAAATGGGTATTTACTCACAGTCTCTCTCTCTTTTTGATGATGTTTCTGAATCTTTTCTTGAGGCTGTAGATGGGTTAGTTACACCTCCTGTCGTAGCTGGTCCCACGGTATTTGCCGAGGCCGTAAGCTCACCTCCGGTCTCTTCTTCACCATTGAATTCTTGCACACAACAACCATCTCCCTGTCTACCCCCTCCTTCCTCTTCGACTCCTTTATCACATTTGGTTGTACCTTCTCTGTCCTCACTTGCAGATTTCCCACCACTCCCTTCCACATCCACCCCTCCCATGATACCACTCTCTCCTCGAAGTCCTGTATCTTCTCCTTCCTTCTCTGACCCTTCACTTCAAAAGCCATTGTCCATCTTTTCTGCCTCTACACCTACTTCCTCATCCATGCTTCACCTGAACTCGATCCGATTTGCAAATGTTACTGTCAGGAAAAAGAAAAAGGAAAAGCCGGATTTATCTGGGACACTGTCGTCTGCCTCACCACCTTATGTTCCTCTCTCAGCCCACATTAAAGATGCGGCTATAGGGAACCCTCCTCGGGGACTTAGAGCATCTTCACTCCTCCCTTCCTTTCCCTTATGAAAATCCTCTCACTTAATGTTAAAGGTCTTGGAGGAAAGACCAAACAATACAACCTCTGCTCCCTTTTCCACATGATTCAACCTGATATGATACTACTCCAGGAAACTATGTGCAGTACATATCCTGCTCTCCTTGCCTTCTCTAAGCTTTTGCCCAATTGGGAATTCCGTGCCACTAGTGCTTCTGGCCTCTCGGGGGGGCTACTAACGGCCTGGAACCCACTTAGGGTTAGATGTCACGCCTTTGAGACCATAACTGGCATTCTTGTAAAGGCTGACTTTCGAGGAATGAATGCTCCTCTGGTCGTTATTAATTGCTATGGCCCTTACAGAAATAGAGATCTTTTTTGGGATAAAGTTCTTCGGGGGGGCCTTCTCAATCCTCCTAACTTGATCTTGGGAGGGGACCTTAACTTGACCATGAATGCCACTGAGACCTGGGGTAAAAGAGCCATCCTGGATCCACTTGCCTCCCATTTCAAACGCCTTTTTGATTCTGCAGGTCTTCTGGATATTGCCCCAAACATTATTGGGCCTACATGGAGAAATGGGAGGATTGGCGATGAAGGTATCAGTAAAAGATTGAATCGCTTCCTACTGTCATTTGCCCTGATCCCCTTCCTCAAGGTCCACCGTACCTGGATTCACCATGCTGATATATCTGACTACTTCCTGATTTGCTTAGAATGGGATAAATCAGTGGTTTCTTGCAATTATCCTTATAAATTTAATCGATCTTGGCTCTCTAATCTAGATTTCAATCTTTGGGTTGCTAAGAGATGGCCGGAGCTTAACCCTCAATCCTCTCTTAATGGATTGGACAACCTCACACAAAAGCTACGTACTCTGAAGAGGGAAGTAAAAGCTTGGACCCAGGAGAAGGAAAATACTATGAAATATGATGCTATGAGGTTGGATAAGGACATTGAAACCCTCCTCTCGGGTTCTTTTTCTGGTTTTATCACTCATGAGGATCAACTAGCTCTGACTTAGCTTAGATCCAAGAAAAAGAAGTTGCAGGAACACCACTTGCTTACTTGGCAACTCAAGAGCTGGAATAAGTGGGCTCTGTATGGTGATTCTAATACAAAATTCTTCCATGCTATTGCCTCTGGTAGAAGGAATCATAACACTATCTGGTCTTTAGAAGATGAGGAGGGCCACTATGTTCAGGATGAGCATGCTCTTAAGGAGTTGGGAAAAATATATTTTGCATAGATTTTCTGTGATGATAAACAAACTTGCTTGCTGACCCAGATTTAGGTTGTCTCGCTTTACCCTTCTATGGTCTCACATGTTATTGCACCCAGTCTCATTGCTCCTGTTACACTTTCTGAGATCGAAAAAGAATTAAAATCTTTCAAGAAGGATAGGAGCCCAGGCCCTGATGGTTGGCCTGGTGAATTTTACTTACACTTCTTTGAGCTGCTGGGCAATGAATTATTACATGCTATTGAATGTGCTAGGACATCTGGGTATATTACCCCCTCACTGAACTCTACATTGCTTGCCCTGATTCCTAAAAAGGACAAACCCACTACCTTTGCCGACTTTAGAACCATCTCCTTGTGTAGTTTATTGTACAAGTTAATTGCTAAGGTGATTGCTGTCAGACGTAAGCCTTTCTTGGACTCTCACATTTCCAGAGAGTAGTATGGGTTCCTTAAAAATCGTCAGATAGTGGAACCTATAGGCATTGCCCAGGAGACTCTGCACTCTGTTAAGACCAATAACACATGTGCTCTCATCCTCAAATTGGATTTGGTGAAGGCTTTTGACAGAGTTAATTGGTCCTATATAAGACTCATTCTGATACAGATTGGAGTACCCGTCCTTGGGGTCAATTGGATAATGGAAGGTATCTCTTCAGCAAACTTTGCTGTACTGGTCAATGGCATCCCCTCTCAGTTCTTTGTTGCTTCACAAGGAATCGGACAAGGCTGTCCATTATCTCCTTTGCTCTTCATACTTGTTATAGAAGGTCTGAGTTTCTTGATCTATGATGCTAGGGAGAATGGTCTCATTAGAGAAATAAAAATCTCCTCTACTCTAGCCCTCACTCACCTCCTTTTGTCGATGACGTGATATTGCTTGGGTCTGGTACCCTTCCTGGATGGATTGCTTTTGATGTTATTCTCAGTACCTTCTGTAAGGCCTCAGGGATGAGCATAAGTGTTGATAAATCATGCTTCCTCTACAATAATGTGGATGTGGGTATATTGGGTGATATTGCCAGAGTCCTTCCTTATAAAATGGAACCAATTGTCACTGGATTCAAATACCTTGGTTATTATTTAAAACCATTGGGGTATAAGGTCAGTTATTGGAATTGGTTGGTGCAGAAGTATGGAAACAAAATACTTAAATGGTCTCATAAGCTTCTTTCATTGGGACGCCGACTTATACTTGTTCAAGCTGTTCTGTCTAGCCTCCCTATATACTGGTTTGGTCTGGCTCCCATTCCCGTCTCTGTCCTTAACAGGCTCAGAAGTATCACCTTTTCTTTCTTATGGGGCTCTACTGGGAATAAACACAGGTATTATTTAACACATTGATAGCAACTATCCTGGCTGAAGGTGAATGGTGGATGGGGCATAAAAAATCTTCATTGGTTTAGTGTTGCTCTGAGATTAAAAAACTTTTGGATGGTGCTTCATAGTGATGGACTGTGGCACAATGTTCTTTTGGCTAAGTATTTAAAGAACCTCTTGGTGGTGGCATGGCTCAGAGGCAAACACTTTAATTATAGAGGAGTTTCTATTATCTAGAAAGGTTTCCTGCAAACTCTTCCATGGCTGGGAAGATGCTTATCATGGCATGTTGGGAATGGACATGATGTCCTTGTGGGTATTGACCCTATCGTTGGAACTCAATCTCCTTATTCACTACCTATGGGGCTCATGGAATACTTAGAGGACTTGGATATAACTTCTCTCTCGTATGCTCGAAATATTCTGCTTGGATCTCACCATTACTGGTACAAGGCTGAGGACCTAGACATTGCTGGTGATTGGAAGCTTGCATGGGACAAATATATGATAGGATTGGATATGGGAAGGATTAGGCTCAATTCTTCGCCGGATACTCTTGTTTGGGATCATAACAAAACTGTTGGTTCAGCCTTAGGAAAGCTTGTATATGATTTTATTGTTCAATCCTCACATCCCCCGACATGTAGCAGTCTGGAAGCACTCATTTGGTCTGGCATTCTACCCACAAAAATAAGCTGTTTTATATGGCTGGTGCTGGAAAATAAAATATTAACGTGGGGCAACCTCCAGAGTAAAGGTTGGATTGGGCCCGACATCTGTGCTCTCTGTAATGCAGAAGAAGACTGTGTCCAACATATTTTTTCATTGTGCTCTGTATGGAATGAGGTTATCAGTCATCTCAATGGAAAATATCATTTCATTCCCCCTCATTAGTGTGATAATCTCTACAACTATATGAGGAAATGGACTTACAGGTTCTCTAAGTATTCGGTCTGTTGTTATCTCCTCTTCTTCGCTATGTGGACTATATGGAAAGCAAGGAATGCATACATTTTCAAAGGAAAAAAGCTTACTGTCTTGAACATTATTTTCCAGATCGAAAATTTATCCCAGTTGTATCAGCCTCCTTTTAGAAAGGAAAAAAAGATTCGAGTCATAGGAACAGGTCCATCTCTTGCCTATCCCTGTGGATTTTTTGATGGGCATCAGCCAAAAATATTGGAGGTGTAGGCATCCGTATTTACCTGAATAAGACTCACTCCTTCGAGTTTGCTCTGGGGGCAGGAACATGTACCAATACTAAATCTGAGTTGATTGATCTCCGGGCTCTTTTTCATATTGCCCAGGTGATGGGTATCCCCTCACTTAATATTTTGGGGACCTCATTAGTCATTATTAACTGGGTTAAGGGTACTGATGCCCTTTCTTCACTTGATCTCAGTCACTGGTGCAGAGAATAAGAAAACTATGCTCTTGTTTTCTTAACCCGTCCTTTAGTCATATCTATCGTGAACATAATCAGCAAGCAGACAGTCTATCAAAGACTGCCCTGACTTTGGCTCCCGGTACTTGTATCTATTCTGAAATTTTTGATGACCTTATGGTCTCACATGACACTATAATGCTCTTTTGAGCTCGGTGCTGGAGCTTGTACTCCATTTATTTTCTTTGCACCTATTATGTGATTTGGGAGCGGGAACCTTCTGATAGTAGCGCTGCACTTCTATGTTCACGGTAGAGATGGGTTTTGATGGATAGGTGCACATTGTTGTCTTTCACTGGATGATGTATGGTTTGTGTCATTGATGGGTATGTTCATGGATCTCCCCCTTGGCAGCTTGTTGTGTTGAGTCTTATTATCGGTGTATTGTATTCAAATACTCTCTCATTGATCTTTTATGATTGTAATCCTCACTCAAGGATGGCACATCAAATGTCCTTTGATTCATTTTATGAATATCAAGGACATGTTTTTTTCCTTCTGAAAAAAATAAAATAAAAAAATAGTGGGTATTTGACCCATCCCTCCATCATCTCATAAATGTCTTGTTGAATTTAAAACGGCAAGGTTCCCTATACATTCATGCAAAGTTAAACCATGTTCGTTGGTTTTGACTTTAATGACCGATTCCTTGAAAGAGTGGCCTTCCACTCACCTCACTAGTTAATGTTATACGAATAACCACATACCCAACATTGTCCTCTGCTGCATATGTGAATTGAAAGAAATGTATGGGCCATTAATCTAGTTTGATTACCATCAAATCCTACACAAGCTTACTCGCTTCCAAGGGAATATACGGGTTGGACAGTAATTATTTCATTTAAAGGCATCATGGAGTTTATGTATTTATTTAATTCTTGAAAGTTATAGGCATTGTTTTTAATCCCTCTCTGTCGGCTTATTTGAAGTGCCAAATTCATTATATTTTAAAGGTTTGATATCTCATCAGCTGAAAGCACGATACATGCTTATCTATACCTTATAATTCCACCCCACTTGTATTATTCTAACTTGAGGTTGATTATATTAGAGGCTTGCAGTGGTCATTTCAATGTTTCAGTTCTTTTAAATTTTCATTTCTATGCTTCAATCGTGTAATCGAAATCCTTGTTTTTAAAAAACCCAGTCAAAATGATTTATCCTCCAAAAGACATACCCTGTTGTATACGGTATGTAGCCACACCTATGATTATTGACAAATACCAAACTATTGTTTATCATTCTTTCATTTTTCATTACAACTATTGCATTAGTTTCCTATTAATTCCCTCAGTGTACAAGTATTCAAAATCAATTATAAAAATGGCAATTACTTCCTTAATTCTATCCATTTTTTCCATGTCTGCACATTACGTTTATTTTCTATTTAATTTGAAATTTATCAAGTTAATCTTTTGTCATCGAATTCTTGGGAATATATTTGTCTTTTACAGTAAAAACCAAAACACCTAAGAAAAAAGAAGGGCTACATCATTAGTCATTATAACCCTTACGCTCATTGGTTGAGGTATCCCTATGAGGACCTTTCTCCATCTCTCCACTACCAATGGTCCATACTTTGAATACTATAATGTCATTCCTCTTATCATTAAATTTCTTCACAAAAATATTTGATAAAAATATCACATATACATATGCATAGTGAGGTCATTTAAGAATCATGTATTTCCCCACTTTTGTTGATGGAACTCTGTCTTTTGTGTTTAAAAACTCGCTCATGTTTTGGGCTAAGACAATGGATTCCTCAAAAGATAGATGTAAAACAATGATTCTAGAAATTAGAATATAGTCTTTCTCCATTAATCAATAAAATGTCGAGGCATTGCCACCTCCAATATTTCATTCCTTGTTTTCCATGGTTAATATTTTTCCTCATATCTTCAGTTATCTAGACTCGTCTTGACCCCTAATACCTCATTCCTTGTTTTCCATGGTTAATATTTTTCCTCATATCTTCAGTTATCTAGACTCGTCTTGACCCCTAATACCTGGTAGAGTTAGAGATTGTTTGATGAAGCTCTAATACTCACAATTACTTTGTATTATGTTTGTAACAGTTAAATTTTTGATGTATTAGATAACTTCTTGGTGTTGAATGAATATGTTTTCCTATTTCCCTAGATAAGTTTATTTAGTCAAGTATCTAAAATATTTAGAGGAGGCAGGGAAGACATAAATGTATATGTTTGGCAGGAGGGAAGGAGGAAAATGATACTATTTTTAGTCCATTTCAATTTCAAATTTGAAGAATTTACCCAATTAGCTCAAATCGACTACCTGTTTATTGATAACCCAGTACAAGTAGTTTAAATTCCTCCTCAACTTGAGCTTCACCCTCATCTTAACATTGTTGAAATTCCTCCTGCACGTAATGTGGGCATGAGTGGGCCTAATGGTTAAGAGCATGTGTTTCCTCTTAGGAGGTCATGGGTTCAAATCCAGAGGGGGTAGTGTATGTACACCTCTGTAGACTTTAACAGTTAAATCGCTGCGCAGAGGGGGGTCCCTTGTCCCACAAACAAGGGGGGCTCATACACCAATTTGGTGTCTCACTTAGCGATGACCTTAAAATAGATTATTATTATTATTATAATGACGAGTGGGAATCTTGCTCACCTTCCCTTCCAAGATGATGCTATAATACATACAAGAGTATTGATTAAGTTTGGGGAGTTACAAGGCAATTATATTTTATCGCCAGAGCTGGATTAGTTCCCAAGTCACTCATAACATATAAAAGTGGGCCCCCCTTTCTTTACCCTACTCTCTTGGTTTGTCTTGTCCTTTCATAAATTTATATATTATTTATTATTCCGTTTGGAAATGACTAAGCCGTAATGAAAGAATTAATGAAATGATTGTTTTGACTCTTGTGACTTGCCTTTAAAAGGAGAATAAAATGGAGAGACGGGGGATTTTGGTTAGCAAGGATATGGTATGTTAGTGTTTGAGCATTCTATTTGCTAGTTAAATTTTGTTTTCACACTTAGTTAGTTAGGAGTTCTCTTTTAATAGAAAATGTATTATGGGTTGGAATCTATGTATGATTGTTTGAGTTATTATTATTGAACTTTTTGGTATCTAGTTGAGGTATCTAAATGAAAAACTTTAATTAGTGTTTTGATATATATAGGGAATTAAAATCTATATAAGCCTAGATTTGGTTGTTTGTCAACCAATAGCATATTATATCAAATTCTTGTTTTTGTAGTTTATTGTTTGATTATCATCTTGTTGAACTTATAACGTTGTTGATAATTGAGAATAATTCATGGTTTTGGTTTTCGTATAGACTAAAAAGAGTTATAAGACAATTTGCTTCATGTATGAAATTAGATACTGAATGAAACTTAACCTTTTACATATTGAAATTTAATCTTTTATGTATTTTGGTTTGTACTCCGTTTGCTTGACTTTATCTTAGTTCTTGAATTTATCTCACTGCTTCACACTATTACTTTTCTATGTTACTTTTCTTCAAAGAATGAATCAATTATGTATATATGTATCACTTTGATGTGCTAGTTGTGTTTACCTATACAGGTTGTATTTTATTATTAATTTCATATTTTTGACTTTGTCTTACGATAATTTATTTTATAAAAATTTAATAAAAAATAGACGTCTTTCATTTTTCATGCTCCTGTCGTTGCCTGGATTCTTTTAGAAGCATTGACCATGTGAACCATTTAGGTTATCATCCCTGGGTAAGATTCTCATTTAACAAGAGGTCAAAATTCTTCATTGCGAAGAAAATCATTTTTGCGATGAATATTTTCTTGGCCACCATATTGGGGATTCGAATTCATAATTACCCAGTTCACAAGTAAAGTCCCCTCAGGGCGACATTATTTTTCTGTCTTTTATATCATTCTAATATTCATCTCATATGTTATTCTACTTTTATTTTTGGGTTCATTACAACTTATTGAATTTGAATTTTCTCTCTTGGTTAAATGACTGAAGTAATATTGGTGTAATGTGAAAGAATAAATCAAACTGATATTGCTAGCCAATTATTGATTAATGCGGTTGAACAAGATGAAAGGATCCTAATGAGCTCAATACATTAATTTTTTTTCCAGTATTTCTAGCTCGATTTTGGTATGAAAGACTACCCCCAATTCATCAAGTTGATTAGCTACATTCTTTAACTTTACTAGTCATGCTTACCCTAAATATCTTCATACCCTTACTTACTTGAAATTTTATGATTGTGTCATCAGGGAAAAAACATGACATAAGGGTCGGCTTTTTTACCATACCAACATTACTTTCAGTTAGTTTAACCAAATTATAGATACAACAGAATCCAAGGAGCAATTAGAGAGATCTCGAGAGGCTATTTCACATGATATTAAGCTAGAATAGCAAAGGGAGCTTGTCAAGAGGAGAGATACCAATAAAAATCCCTAGCCCTATTTCTTAATCTATGAAACCCCTATCCATCCACGTAAAATGAGGGGATAATATATTGAATTTGATTCTTTGTCTGAGGTTAGGGAAAAAAATCCTTAAAGGCTTCATCATAAGCTCATTTTTTCTCCTTCTGCTCCTAAATTAGATAATCTAGGTACACATCTCAGTTTTACAACTTCACCATCAATATACTCCAAAATGACATCCATTGCGGGTACCTCATCCACTGCAACTTCTTGAACTACTAAAGGTTCTTCCCAATATTTTACCTCTTAAACTTTAGGGATTACATACATTGGTTATGTTCCTATAACCTCAACCACTAATCCCAACAAGGTGGTGCATAAATTCAGTCCATTTTAGTATGAAGAAGACTCAAAAACACTCCTTGAGATGTCCCTTCACCTTTGAATTTGACACTCACTACTGCACCATTTCCCAAATTTAAAGATCATTTGCCAAAATTTTCAGAAAATGGAACCTGTATTGCTCATAAGAATCTTAATGCATTTACAAATGTATGCCATAATAAAGGGGCAAATGATAACGATAAATGTATGCATATCTTGTCATAGCTTTTGTAAGCCTTTTCCCTCTAGGCATATTTGTCTTATTGGTTCAAACCTACCTATGGTCAACCTCAAAGTCCGGCTTATTCGTTAAGAGAATACAATAACTTAACTTACAATATCGGTGGAACCATAAATGCCTCTAATTTGTGTTTTAACAAGTTGTATAATAAAATCCTTGTAGGTATAAGGTCACATAACCATGCTTCTTTGATCCATTATTATGACAATATTCCACTTGCATACTACAATTGGTTGGAGGAAAGAAATATGACTAATCTAGGTTTAGATCTTCAAATTTGCCTCGAATATGAGGAACAAGCTACATGAACAATTTTACCTTTAGCTGAACCCAACCAACATATGGATATGAGTGCTCTTTCACTATTGATAAAATATATCAATAACAAAATGCTAACTTTTGAAAGAAGAGAAACAATAACCCTTCTTCATGAAAAGATGCCATCTACCTCTACTCATGTGTAATCTCAAAATACTAATTCTTACACGTTACTATTTTTCCCTTGGTGTAATATTTGTGAAGAAAATCATGATGCTAATACTTGTGAGGTCCCAAAAATCATTAGGAAGGATTTTTTTGGTAGGAAAATTGACCATGTGGTAAATGCCTTGGATTGGGTGGGTGATGGATATGTGTTGGACTTTGTGACCAGAAATCAACCCAATAATAACATAAGTAATAACTATAACACCTGAAATGTTAATAATTTTGAGAAAATCCTTGTTGTATGAGCTTAGAAACATCGCACTGCAAATATTACCCATAATGCTGATAAACATGTTGTGGATTTTCATAAAAATAGGCTATGCCATTTTCTTCTAAATCCCCTGATAGGTATAACACACTCGATGAATCTACAAAAGTTAAATCAAATGCAACTTTGCTTGATATGGTCTGCAAACATGAAAAAAGATAAAATCTAAAAAGGTTTTTGGATGAAGGAGCACAAAACAAAGGTACTTCATACCCTTCCACTTCGACAACTAACTTAGTAGTCGACAGTGATGACAATATGATTCAAGATGCATTCATAGGGGCAATTTATACCCAACATTCTCTAAAACACACACCATTCTACATCTCCATGAAGATAATGGACATGATAGCACACTTCTATCTAATTAATGGTGGGTCAGGGCCTAATGTTATGTCAAAAACAATAATGGAAGAGATGGGATTGTCTTGAATCAATGAAAATCCTAGGCACTTGCTATCCTTTAATAAGTAGCAGTAGGACACAATAAGTGAAATCAAGGACGTTACCTTAGTATGTGCACCTATCCTAAAATTTGAACAACTTATAAGATGCAACTAATGGACATGTGAGTAAGTAATTACTCCATCATAAAGGGAATGGAAATATTTATCTAGTGGATACTATTCTATGGATGTAACACGTCTTATTATTCCCAAGGGTCCTGAAAACATAATTGTCTATTGGGAGGAGAGAATCTCTCCATACATGGAAAACCTCCCACAACCTTCTGTTAATTTTGTTGAATCTGATATAGGTTCCTATTCTAATTTGAATACATTGAATACTACAATGTCGTTCCCAAGTCACTCATAACATATAAAATTGGGACCCTCCTTCTTTACCCTACTCTCTTGGTTTGTCTTGTCCTTTCATAATTTTATATATTATATATTATTCCATTTGGATATGACTAAGCCGTAATGAAAGAATTAAGGAAATAATTGTTTTGACTCTTGCGACTTGCCTTTAAAAGGAGAATCAAATGGAGAGATGGGGGATTTTTGTTAGCAACGCTATGGTATGCTAGTGTTTGAGCATTCTATTTGCTAGTTAAATTTTATTTTCACACTGAGTTATTTTGAGTCTAATAATTATGTTGACAACAAGAGTTCTCTCTTAATAGAAAATTTATTATGGGTTGGAATCTATGTATGATTGTTTGAGCTATTATTATTAAACTTTTCAGTATCTAGTTGAGGCATCCAAATGGATGGATGCCTTTAACTAGTGTTTTGATATGTATAGGGAATTAAAATATATACAAGAATATTTGTTAACCAATAGCATATTATATCAAATTCTTGTTTTTGTAGTTTATTGTTTGATTATCATCTTGCGGAACTTATAACGTTGTTGATAATTGAGAATAATTCCTGGTTTTGGTTTTAGTAGAGACTAGAAAGAGTTATAAGACAATTTGATTCATGTATGAAATTAGATACTGAATGAACCTCAACCTTTTACATATTGAAATTTAATCTTTTATGTATTTTAGTTTGTACTCTGTTTTTCTTGACTTTATCTTAATTCTTGAATTTATCTCACCGCTTCACACGATTACTTTTCTATGTTACTTGTTATTGAAAGAATGCATCACTTATGTATATATGTATCACTTAGATGTGTTAGTTGTGCTTACCTATAATGATTGTATTTTATTATTGTTTTCATATTTTTGACTTTGTCTTACGATAATTTTTTATTATTATAAAAATTTAATAAAAAATAGACGTATTTCATTTTTCATGCTCCTGTCGTTGCCTGGATTCTTTTAGAAGCATTGACTATGTGAAGCATTTAGGTTATAATCCTTGGGTAACATTCCCATTTCCTCATGCTTATCTTAACAAGAGGTCGAAATTCTTCATTATGAAGCAAATCATTTTTGCGCCGAACATTTTCTTGGCCACCATATTGGGGATTCAAATTGATAATTACCCAGTTCACAAGTAAAGCCCCCTCAGGACAACATTATTTTTCTTTCTTTTATATCATTCTAATGTTCATCTCATATGTTTTCTACTTTTATTTTTGGGTTCATTACACCTTATTGAATTTGTATTTTCTCTCTTGGTTAAATGATTGAAGTAATATTGATGAAACATGAAGGTATAAATCAAACAGATATTGCTGGCCAGTTATTGATTAATGTGTTTGAACAAGATGAAAGGACCCCTAACGAGCTCGATACTTTTTTTTTCTTCTGTATTTCTAGCCCAATTTTGGTATGAAAGACTACCCCCAATTCATCAAGTTGATTAGCTATATTCTTTAACTTTACTAGTCATGCTTACACTAAATATTTTCATCCCTTACTTACTTTAACTTCTATGACTGTGCCACTAGGGAAAAAACATGACACAAGGGTCGGTTTTTTGACCATACCAACATTACTTTCGGTTAATTTAACCACATTCTAGATACAACAGAATCCAAGGAGCAATTAGAGAGCTCTCGGGAGGCTATTTCACATGATATTAAGCTAGTGTATCAAAGGGAGCTTGTCAAGAGGAGAGATACCAATAAAAATCCCTAGTCCTATTTCTTAATCTATGAAACCCCTACTCATTCATGTAGAATGAGGGGATAATATATTGAATTTGATTCTTTGGATGAGGTTAGTGAAAAAAAATCCATAAAAGGATTCATCATAAGCTCATTTTCTCTCCTTCTGCTCCTAAATTATATTTTATAGGTACACATCTCTTTTTTACAACTTCACCATCAATATACTCGAAAATGACATCTACCGTGGGTACCTCATTCACTGCATCTTCTTGAACTACTAAAGGTTATTTCCAATCTTTTACTTCTTACACTTTAGGGATTACATACATTGGTTATGTTCCTATAACCTCAACCACTAATCCCAATAAAGTTGTCCATAAATTTAGTCGATTTTAGTATGAAGAATACACAAAAACACTCCTTCACATGTACCTTCACCTTTGAATCTGACACTCACTACTACAACATTGTCCAAATTTAAATATCATTTGCCAATTTTTTCAGAAAATGGAACATGTATTGCTCATAAGAATCTTAATGCATTTACAAATGCATGTCATAATAAAGTGGCAAATGATAACGATAAATGTATGCATTTCTTCTCATAATTTTTGAAAGCCTTTTCCATCTGGGAATATTTGTCTTATTGGTTCAAACCTACCTATGGTCAACCTCAAAGCCTAACTGACTGGTTAAGGGAATACAATAACTTAACTTACAATCCTGGTGAAACCATAAATTCCTCTAACTTGTGTTTCAACAAGTTGTATAATAAAGTCCTTGTAGTTAGAAGGCCACATAACCATGCTTCTTTGATCCAATATTACGGCAATATTCCACCTGCATACTGCAATTGGTTGGAGGAAAGAAACATGATTGATCTAGGTTTACATCTTCAAATTTTCCTCGAATACGAGGAACATGCTACACGAACAATTTTACCTTTAGCTGAACCCAACCATCCTATGGACATGAGTGCTCTTTCACTACTGATAAAAGATATCAATAAAAAAATGATAACTTTTGAAAGAAGAGAAACAATAACCCGTCTTCATGACAAGATGCCACCTACCTCTACTCATGTGTAATCTCAAAATAATAATTCCCAAATGTTACTGTCTTTCCCTTGGTGTAATATTTGTGAAGAAAATCATGATGCTAATACTTGCGAGGTCCCAAAAATCACTAGGAAGCGTATTTTTGGTAGGAAAATTGACCATTTGGTAAATGCCTTGGGTTGGGTGGGTGACGAATATGTGTTGGATTTTGTGTCCAGAAATCAATCCAATAATAACACAAGTAATAACTATAACACCTAAAATGTTAATAATTTTGAGAAAAATCTTGTTGTATCATATTAAAAACATCCTGCTGCAAATATTACCTGTAATGCTGATAAACATGTTGTGGATTTTCACAAAAATAGTCTATGCCATTTTCTTCTACCTCCCCTAATAGGTATAACATACTCGATAAATCTACAAAAGTTAAATCAAATGCAACTCGGCTTGATATGGCCTGCAAACCTGAACAAAGAAAAAATCTAAAAAGGTTTTTGGATGAAGGACCGCAAAACAAAGGTACTTCATACCCTTCCACTTTGACAACTAACTTAGTAGTGGATAATGATGACAACACAATTCAATATTAATTCATAGGGGCAGTTTATACCCATCATTCTCCAAAACACCCACCATTCTACATCTCCATGAAGATAATGGACAAGATAACACACTTCTATCTAATTAATGGTGGGCCATGGCCTAATGTTATGCCAAAAAAAATAATGGAAGAGATGGGATTGTCTTGAACTAATGAAAATCCCAGGCACTTTCTATCCTTTAATAAGTAGCAGTAGGAAACAATAGGTGAAATCAAGGACGTTACCTCAGTATGTGCACCTATCGTAAAATTTGAACAACCTATAATATGCAACTAATGGACATGGGAGTGATTAATTACTCCATCATAAAGGGAATGGAAATATTTGGACGGTGGATACTATTCTATGGATGTAACACATCTTATTATTCCCAAGGGTCCCGAGAACATATTTTTCTATTGGGAGGAGAGAATCTCTTAATACATGGAAAACCTCCCACAAACTTTTGCTAATTTTGTCGAATCTGATATAGGTTCCTGTTCTATCTTTGTAGAGGAAGAAAATGAAGATTCTAGTATACTCTCAGTAGAATATCTTGATGATAAACTATGGCACATACATTTTTATGGCACTTCCTCGAACGAAGGAAATGGAGTTGTATTATCATTTCTCCCCTTTAGGTAAGGCCCATCCTTTTCCTTTCAGACAAAATTCCTTATGTACTAACAATGTTGCAAAGTTTGAATCACTTTTATTTGGATTGGAACATGCTTAATACGTGGGATGTAGACACTTCGCTGTTTTCATAGATTTATAATTAGTTTTGAAAGTTTATTAGGAAAGTATACACTCCGATAAATAAATACTTGCGTAGATACACAAAGTTGGTATGGGAATTCAATGAAAAATTCTCCTCCGTCAATTTGACTTTCGTTTCACATAGATTCGAATTCAATTGTGGATAATCTAGATGCATTTATAGGAGGACCTGACCAACTATTACTAGCTAAAAAAACAAATTGTGCATTTATTTCCATTTACGTACCTCACAGTCCTAATAATAACGAGTCATGGCAAGTATTTGTTGATGATGAAAGAATACATGATTTCCTCAAAAATGAAAAAGATGGTTCATATGATATCATAAATAATGAAGAAAACAAATTTCTTAGCGGTTTAGCCTCATTAGAAGACTCATTTTATCCCAGTGATGTTACGAGAAAATTCCCACTAATGAATGACGAATCAATATACGACTAGAAGAAAAACCAAAGGTAGTGTATATAGTTGTTGATTGTTTTGACCCATAGAAAAAACAAATCATCACACTCTCATTTGTGAAGTTCATGATATATTCACATGGTCATATGAACACCCACAAGAGTTTGACCCAACCATCGTTCAACATACCATTCCCATTAGAGAAGGATTTACTCCTTAACAACAATGAAAAAGACCTCTGAACTTCGTCCTTGAAGCTGTTATTCAATAAGAGCTCAATAAGATGCTTGCATATTTTTTGAGTAAAATATTTTCAGTGGATAGCAAACTTAGTTCTTGTTCATGAAAAAATGGCAACATGCTTCTATCTGTTGATTTTGTGGCCCTTAACAAAGAAAGTGTAAAATACAACTTTCTTCTCTCAAACGTGGAGATGATTTGGCAGCAAGTGTTTGGATCCCAAATAATGTCCCTTCTTTACATTTTTTTGGGGTACAACCATATTTTTTTAAAGGAGATAGACCATTATAAGACTGTGTTCACAAGGTAGGGAGCATTTTCTTATGAATGCATGCCATTTGTCTTGAAAAAATCGGTGCTACCTTCCAAAGGGCCATGAATGTGATCTTTGATGGCCTGATTGGGATTATAATTCAGATTTATCTTCATGATTTTAGCATCCTCTCTAGGTTGAGAAATGATCATTTTGGTAATCTTATGAAAGTCTTCTTGCATTGTATGGATTTTAACATCTCCATTAACCCTACACAGTTTGTTTTTGGTTTCTCTACAAGCAAATTGCTCGGTTAATTTGTGTCTATTTTTTATATTAGCATTGATCCCAAAAGGGTTGAAGCAATTTAGAATCTCCATACCCTTACTTCAAAAAAGGGAATTTAATATTTATGGGGAGATTTAATTTCATCCCTCGGTTTATCCTTGAGTTTGCTAGGATGGTTAAACTCATCCATAGCTTACTTAAAGGTGATCAAATACTTGTTTGGACATAATATGAAGACACAACCTTTGTAGAAATTAAGAAAGACGTATGTTCTTCCCCAGGGTTGTCCAAAGTTATTTTTTCATGAGATTTCATCGTATACACCAATGAAACTTAAGAATCCATTTCAACAAACATCATTCAAAAGAACAAAAAGGTTTTTGAGTAGCCTATAGCATTTACAAGCTAATTTCTTTCATATGATGCCTTGAAATTTACATTGATTAAAAAACAATTCTATTATTTGGTAAAATCCATTAAGAAATTTAGGAGTTCCATTTTAGGAAACATATCAAAGTTTTAGTGCCACTCCGAGTACTAAAATTTATTTTGTCTAAAACTTTCTTCTCTAGCAAGTTATCTCACAAGAATTTAGGAACATAATATCACCATTACCATTGTTAATACCATCAATGGTAGAGACCTATCCCTTCACTTGGTCCATAATCTTGAATCGAGTTTCAATTATGAAATTAAAGATGATCCTATATCAAATTTATTTTATGCAAAGGATGAATATGTAGATCTAATTGATCACCCAAGGTATAATAACATCGTCTACTATATTAGGAATTAAAGATGTCCTGAAGGGTTGGAAAGTCATGAGAGATGTTAAGGATAGAACCTTCAAAATATGTCCTTTTGGGTACCTTTTATTTTGCATATCTCTTGATGGAATGATGGTATGTTGTGTTGATCATGAAATGAAACGACATATGTTAAATTTTCTACATGGCATGACTGCTAAAACCCTCCATGTGTGGGAATTTTGTAGTAAAGGGAATTGCTCATAAGATCCTTCGAATTGGGTATTATTAGTCCATGATTTTTCAAGACTCCTATAAATTCGTTCATTCCTGTGATGCCTTCTAACATGCCACAAGATGAAAAAATTTCTCTACAATTCCCTTGAAGTGAATAATCCATGTTTTTCCTTTTGCTCAACGAGGTCTAGATTTCATTATACTTATCAATCCCTCGTCTTTTGTTGGACATGTTTTCATTTTGAGCGCCATTGACTATTTTATGACATGGTTGGAGACTGTTCCTATAAAAAATTCCATGATGTTCATGTTATTTGTTACCTTGTAAATACCATTTTTAATATTTGGTATTCCTTTAAGAATTATATCAGATAATGGGCATGCATTTTTTTCTAAAAAATTAACCCAATTCTGTAACAAGTTTGGGGTTAAACACTCTTTCTCATCTTCTTATCACCCACAATGAAATGGATAACTTGAGTCCACTAACAAGCAACTTATAAAAATACTCAAAATGATTATTAATAGCAAGCCACACCATTGGTACTTGCAACTTCCATATGCGCTATGCAAAGATGGAACACCGATCAAACTTCTTTATAGATATTGTATGGACAATAGGTTGTTATGTTTGCTGAACTATAGTTGACTTCCTTTCACCTATACTTCAAGGATGAACAAATGAATGAGTCTGACAGAGGTATCCCACATTAGTTGCCTTAGAAGAACAATGAAAAAATGCTTTGACAAACCTGGAAAAAGGGAAACAAATGGTCAAAGTATATTTTTGACAAGAAAGCTAAATTAGGTGGTTTCAAAGTGGGACAACCAATATTGTTGTGGGATTATACACATTTTGATAAGGGTAAGCATACCAAATTCCATAAATTATCTTTGGGGCCATATATCGTGGCTTCCATACTGGGAGCAAACTCTTACTTTTTATCAAGGATGATGATGACCACTTGTTTTCTTATACTACAAATGGGTGACATAAAAAACCTTACTATGGCTCTGAAATGGGACCAACTCAATCTTAATGATACCAATAATTTCATTTTTTTGTTAGGGTAGTTTTTTTTTATGTTTTTGTTGTTTGGATTGAATTCTTTATATACTTTATTTTTCAGTTTCTATATACCGGTGTTGCCATTTGTTTTATTGAACAATCTTGTTTATACTTACAATTTATTTTATTGTTTGTGTTTAGGATTTGAGCTTCTTTACATCATGAATTGTTTTACATTCTTTGCAAAACTAATTATAAAAAAAATGAGCGCTAATATTAAACTACTACAAAGGTTGATAAATATAGACAAATTCCTCTGTAATATCAATTTATTGATCTACGACCAAGAGGGATACATATACAAACAAATAATGAAGATTTGTTTGTTCATGAAAATAAACGACCTATAGTCATGATGAGGTTACTACTGGTCATATTTTGTTTGACTATTCCTTTTCTCAATTATCCTTTATTTCACTCAGTTGAATTGCACTATGCACTAGTATATATATTATAAAGAGTCTTCCCTCAACCTTATTGGTCCTCAACATTTTCTCCCTTTTCCCATTTTAAGGACTCTAATAAGATGTTTTAACTCAAAACTAGTTTGCAAAACCAAAATTTCTGGGTCTAGACTATTTTAATAGCCCTTGCTTGTGGAGTCTCTATTAGTTCACCATTTATATGGTACAACCACAATAGAATTTAGAAGTGTTTAAATTTGGCCTTGTAGCATGGATTCGATCAACTTTTTTTTATGACGATAACCCCTCCGCAAGCCTTTTTCCTAAATAAAATTTATCTTGAAACATTAACGAAAGGCCCTACTTTTGTGAGAAAAAGGAGGGTTAAGGAGGATAGGAATGCAAGTTTGTTTTAGATTGGTGATTATTTCAGGTCATGAACAAGTATGTTTATGGTTATGTTTGTGATATTATTTTCCATGATTACAAATGAATTCCAAAGTATCATAGATAACATTGTCTTTGTGAACTGTTGGTCACTCTATATGCTAGTTAATTAAAACCATAATGCAGAATGCTCAATATAAATTGTCAACCTAGGGAAGTCTTTTTATTTCAAAGATAACTTGCACTGTCTGTGCTTAAACACTAAGTAGTTGATGACTAAATAAACTGTCCTACTTGTCTATTTTGTCAAACTCCTCCCACAATCAAACTGATCTAAACTACCTATCTAATAATTCAGAATTGCAATTACTTCCTACAACTTCAACCCAGCAATGAATGATTCCTGAAATAAATATCTAGAATTACTTTTACAGAAAGTTAATATCTAATTTACCAGACTATATGCAGATCCATTGTGACTAGATAATCCAACCTTAATCTAGGAATAAGAAATAACAGGAATTGAATCAACAACTCTAAACTATAGTCTATCTGAATTAGCAAACCTGAGCAAGACAAGTAATTGAAAGAAACTAAGGGAGAGCTTGATTGTTGTATCTATCGAACACATGCATAAAAGAAACTAACCTACACAATTGACTGCCACACGACACTACTACATCTTAAAGGAAATGCAAGTACTAAGTATTCAAGGAAACACAACGATTAACATGACTGTTGCAGCTACTGAAGCAATTGCATACAATGTAACATCCACACCACATAACTAACTAATCAAACATCTAATTAACTCGGCGATCTCTGTGGGAAGGTGGGCCTAGTCTTCTAATAGAGATGCCAGAAGTAACACAAGTTAAAACACAGATATCTGAAGAATCCTGCTCCTTGTATTAAAATGGTGAAATGAAGCTACAGTATCTGTTACAGCTTACACAATAAAATCTGATATTGTCCAACCCCTGGCACTGAATACTTCCCTGTACTTATACATCAACAATCATAACCCTCACCCAATAATATCAGGAAACCATGAAGATCTACGATCTTCAGGCTTCCCTGTTACATGCGTTGTTACAGATGTGAGTGGAATTAAACAGAGGCAGGGAATATAGGCAATTATGTTGCCCAAGCCATTCAATGAATAACAGAACCAATTCAAGAGAGGCCTAGATGATTGCAGCTAACTTCAAGTAGTGGTGCGTTGTTGTAGCTAAGTCTGTTGCAGCTGTGTCTGTCGCAGCCATGTCTGTTGCAGCTGTGTTTGTCGCAGCCATGTCTGTTGCAGCTTACGTGGAATGATGACCCTTGGTTGGATCCACGTGTATAGAAAAAACTGTCAAGTCACAGCTGATAGTGAATGCTGATATCCTCTTTGGACCACTCAGGCTGCTACACCTGTACTCTCTCACAGCTTGCACTATCTTTGTGAAATCATAATGAGTTAGCATAATTCATGAAGCAAAGTCTTGATTATAACAATCATAAGCATTAATAAGATGAAACAATAAATAATCATACCTGTGAAGATTTAGGGCTCAAGTGAGGAAAGAATGTATGTTTGGTGAAGAAAATGGAATAAGACAAGATAAATAGGGTATAAGAGATGTGGTTAAAAAGGGGCATTTTGGGACCCAACATCTCCCCCCAACTGCTCTGTTGCATGTCCCCGTGCAACAAACTCCACTAATTTGAATCAGAGTCTCGAACTGTGCCTCACTCATGGAGAGATGAAAAGTTGTAGGAGGATTCAGGTGATCCCCTCCCATCTAGATATCCATTATGGGAAACCCAATATTTCCAACACTACCTTTCTTCTAATTTTGTCAATGAAAAATATTCCCTGTATGGTTTTGCTGGCCACCAAATAAGCGGAAATTTGAATTTAATTCCCAACCAGTTAGCTCCACATTTCCTCATACAATCGATGTACACTTCAACCCTAGGGAGAGTCTGTTTAAAATTCTTGAAGCAATAAGGGTCCCTTTTCTTAATTGATGAAGGGGAAGCCTGCCACCTATTCTTACTGCCCTCCAAAGCCAAACGTTGCTGCCTGGAAATATGGCTAACACAAGTGGAGATGACTTGCTCTTGAAACTCGACCAACTGCTGAGTCTGGATGTGAGATTTAATCCTTTGTGCTTGATGATTACGAACAAGGCGAGAGGATTGAGGTTCACACCGAATCTAGAGATTAGAGTGAGCCTCATTATGAGAACTTGTTGGAAATGAATCCTCCCATTGCACATGGTTGCTGACAAAAGAAGAAAAATCCCTCAGCTGAACATCACCTAGGTGAGGAGGAGGATTTGAATATCAGTCCAAGGGGAAAACCATTTCATGTAAATAAAGCTCACAAAAAATATTCTGCTCGGTGAAGCTACTTTTCATAAAGGTTTCTAAATACTGGTATGAAGATGCTACTTCATAAGGTCTCCCTTCTTTTAGTGCCTTCATCTTAAAATAAGTGAACTGTTCATATAAAAATATAGGATAAGAGGGAGATGGAGCTCTGAAGCTCATCAATTTTTGGGAGAGAATGTATAGTTGGTATTTCTCCTTTTGCATGGACTTGAACTTCATCAACTCCTTCAATTCTTTCTGTACTTCTGGAATATTATCTCTTCTTCCTATCTTTCCCTCAATTCACTGATAGTATTTCTATGCTGAACAATGGGAATCATTCCTTTCTGATATCAATCCACCTCACTTTTCCATTTCTTTACTTCTATTTTCAGTAGCGAGAGTTATTTTATTAGACCTTGAATCTTTTCCTCTCTTGCGTCCTTCTCCTCATCAGAATCTAAATGGAAAAATTCTTGGGAAGATTACGTCCATACCTTATTATCCAATGTTTCATCCTGATTTTGGATCAGAAGTGAAACATCTTCCTCTTCTACCAGTGGTTCACCGACTTCTTCCTACCAGTGTACTTCTGCAATCAATTCTGAGGATGCTGGTTCTTGTGTGACAGCACCTTCTTCCTGAAACCCATTTTTGTCAACTTCAATAGCTAATGGTGAAGATGTTGGTTCTTATGTGGAAACATCTTCCTATGTTCCAGTTTCAGTATCTTCTTGAGTTTCGGCTAGAACTTCTTGATTATTGGATGTGGCTTCAACATGGAGCTGTAGAGATGCTAGTTCTTGTGTAACAACTTGCCGCTCTTCCAGATCCTCTGGAAACTTTGGTTTCCCTTGAGTTACTTCCATATCCCATGAGATATGAGGCTGGTCCCCAATTATTTCAGTCACCCCCATATAGATAAGACTGGTCCCCAAATGCTTCAGTGTCCCTAGATAGATGAGACTGGTCCCCGAATGCTTCAGTGTCCCCTGATGGCTGGGACTGCATATGTTCATCTTCTCCTAATTCCATATCGTGGATATGTCCACCTCAAGATTAGTTTCCCCTAGTCAAATGGGAGTCTCAACAAGGTTTTCTGAGGATGTTGGTTCTTGTGTGACAACATCCTGATCAACTTCAACATTTTCCCGTTGTTGAAGTTCTCCCTCCATGAGTTCTGTGTCCTGAGATTGTTCTGGGGTCATAGTAAAAACTCCTAGGTTCAGGTCATGGATTGTCTCAACCTCTGTCTCACTCACTTCCAATTGAGTAGCAGGTTCAACAAACATTTCCAGGGTTGTGGGTTCTTGTGTAACAACACCCTATGGCTGAGCCTAAAATTGATCACATTCCCTTACGTCTTCATCAGGGATCCTTTCCACTTCTAATTCTTCTTTATCTCTCAATTCTCCTACAGATGTTCCTCTCTCTTCTCCAACTACCTGTGTGAGTTTTTGTGCCACAAATGCATGCACTGTGACTTTGTATCTTGATTGACTAAATATTTCTCCACACTCAGGGAAAACTACTTTTTTCAATTCATCACCTTCCTCAGCCGAAAGTGATCCTTAAATCTGATCTGCAGCTTTCACCAGTGTGTGCAATCTCCTTTCCACCTATTTCTGACATGTTTCCTTCCATATTTCCACTTCCTTCTGAATCACTTGCACCTTTTCCTTCAACACACCATTTTCATATAGAATTCCCTCAATTTGAGGTTCCTCTACAACAGGTTCTTTGGGGCAGCATTTTCCTTAGGTGTCAAGATGGGAAATTCAATGTTTGCTTCGATATTTGACCATTTTTCCTGTGCTTCCTCTGCTACCGCGACTGATCTGGTTCTCCTTCTTCTCACTGGCCTTGATTCTTGTACCGCCTCCTTTGATCTTCTTCTCTTTCGTTTTGGTAGAGGGGCTTCCAATTCTGCAACTGATCTAGAAGGAATGTATCTTATTTCAGCATCTTCTTTGGTCTCTGCCATCTCTATTACCTCCTCGATAAGAGTTCCCATCCATTACAGAGAAGATTCAATGGTGAAAAACTCTACATTTTGTTATGTCATCATAGCTCCTATAGCTTTAGCTTCAACTGTCGCAACATCAAATGCTTCTCCAGCTTCATCTTCTGCTGACGGAGCTCCCAAATCATCTATCCCTTCTACAGGGTTTGTTGTTGCTGCATCCTGACCTGATTCTTCTTCTTGGTTATTGGATTCTGTTTCATCCCCTTCTTCTTGATTATTTGATTCTGCCTCATCTTCCCCCCCAATTGAATTGGAGGGACTTTGGTCCTCCAGCTCTTCTGTCATTCCCCCTAACTGGGTTGGTGCCTCCTCTTCTTCTTGTGTTTGAACACCCCTCAAGAGTGCAGGTGCCCCACACTTTATTGGAACACCAAAGAAAAGTACAGGTCCCTGGTTTATTTGATTAGGCCGTGATGGGTGAGGGACGAGTATGGGTTTCTGGGAAATTTCACAAATCCCGCCATATGATGCAAGTCTTTAAATAGATAAAAGGGGATATTGAGTAAATCCCTATGGTGTAAATGAGATTGTAAAGGGAATTAAGAGAAATACACAGTTTGATATCTACCTTGAAAAGTAATGTACTTCTTCAAGAAGACCGCCACTTCATTCCAGGGGTGAGGTAGTGACTGCAATGCTATCCCCCTCTTCGCTTGGAGGACCTGTTTACTAGCTAGCAGAAACTCTCGCATTGCAGCAGCATTTTAGATTCGTCTTCCAAACCAGTCTCTTCCACTTTGAGGAAGGCTCGTGACCTCTGCTACAATCTCCTTAGTAACGTCTATATGTAACCCCCTGACCTGTGAATGGGTTTCTATGAGATTCAAAGAAAACTGTAAAACTGTTTCTCGGTGAAAGCCACTTAATCATTGGAAAAAATCAGTCTAGCTAGTAGCTACGAATATGGCAAAAAACTCAGCATTTCTGTGTAATTCCTGCATGTTTGTAGGTTCATGTCTGGCAGAGATACCCATGGTTCCTTTCCTTCTGAATGCTGGTATCAGTTCAACAATTTACAGGACTAGTAATGGAGGTTATAGCATAGGGTCATGCACGAACAACTGATGTTGGGGTTGGGAAAATTAGGAAAGTTAAGACAATCGTAACTAGGGAATCATTGGTAAGATTTGGCCCCAAATTAGGAAAATGGTGATAGCCGTAAGATAAGATTGAGTACCCATAAGATCGTGAGGATGGAAAGTTAACGAAGCATGGGTATAATGACATGTATAAAAAGGAGAGCATGATTAATTTTGTCAAATCTACTTAATGCTTAATCATGTAAATAATCGAAACCATACCTTAGTAATTATGCGATGATTCGTGATTTCTCAAGATAATACAGCGTGTCAAATGCTACCATCAATTTTAAACATAATTGCGCGCGTGCTGTGATGATGTTCCTTCCGGTGAGCCAAAAAATGTCTTTTCAACTTTGACGGAAACATAATTGAAGTCGTGAGGTGAGTGAGAATCAACAAAATCACGGATGGCAGAAATTTCGGACAAATCTGGAGGAGTCGCAGCCCTTCTGTGGATAAATATGGAGGATTTGCAGCCATGAAGAATAGGAAAATTCTGTTAAAATTGGCGGAGTCGTAGCTGCGAAAAACATGAAGGTATGCTAGAATTGGGGGAGTCACAACTGCACGGAACGGGAAAATAGGAAAGTTTTACAGAGTCGTAGCTGCACAGAATAGGAAAATAGGCATATTTTTACAGAGTCGCAGCTATGCGGAACGAAAAAATGGGCATATTTTTATGGAGTTGCAGTTGCGCGGAATGGGAAAATGGGAAGATTTTTATGGAGTTGCAGCTGCGCAGAATGGGAAAATGGGAAAATTTTACGGAGTCACAGCTGCATGGAATGGGAAAATGGGTATATTTTACAGAGTTGTAGCTGCATGGAATGAGAAAATGGGCATATTTTACGGAGTCACAGCTGTGCGGAACGGGAAAATGGGAATATTTTACGGAGTCGCAGCTGCGCAGAGCTGTTCATCATTCAAATTATTTGCTTCTTCATGGATCTTTTCCAAAGTAGGGAATTAGAATAGGAGTTCATAGTTGTCAAGCCCATTCATGACCATTTCTCCTTAAGTTATTTCCTGCATAGATTATTAAAAAAAAATGATCAAGCATAAAGGAAAAAAAAGCAAGAAGAAATAAAAACAACAAACATCAATTTATTTATGTACAAAAAATTATTTTGTGTATAAATCATAGTGACTTTCTAAAGATTGATAGGGGCAGAGAAAGATTCTTTCCCTTTCGCTAACTGGTATCCCAGATCAGTTGCAACCTATGAAATAAATGCATCCCTAGAGATTCGTTTGTGGTACAGTCACAGCTTGTGACCATTAGCAAATAATGGTGTATGGTTTTCGTCGATGGTGACCAGGTAGACTATACCATTATCAAACACTCTGTCTATCTGATATGGACCCAACCATCTTGTGCACAAATTACCTTTGAAGTCCCTTTTGAACCTTGAATCGTATAATAATGCCCAGTCTCCTTCACATAAGACTTTCTTCTTGATGAACCGATCGTGCCATTTGTATCGCTGCTGCTGAATCAATGCTGTTTGATCCACTGCAATTATACGTTTTTCATCAATTTCATTTAATTGATTTATTCTACTCCTCCGCGCCTCTGTTACATCCAAGTTTACATCCATCGCCATCCTCAAAGTCTTGATTTCGAATTCGATAGGGAAGACAACACTCTTACCATACACCAAGTCATAGAGGGAGAACCATGTAGTACTGCGCCAAGTAGTGTGGTGTTCCCACAATGCTTCCGAAATCCTATCATCCCAGTCTCAGTGATGGCTTATGACTGTTTTAGTAAGAATAGCTTCGATAAATTTATTGGTACTTTCCACCTGGCCATTGGCCTAGGGATGGTAAGGTGAAGTTATCTTATGTTGAATATGGTACTTCTGTAGCAAAGCTTCAAATTTATGTGACACAAACTATGGTCCTCCATTTGTGATTATTTCCTTGGGTACTCCAAAACGAGTGAAGATTTCCCTATACAAGAAGTCTATTACAGTCTGGTCATTGGCTTTCACCAATGCCACAGCCTCCACCCATTTTGTCATGTAGTCGGTGCAAACTAAAATGTAGCTTTCTGCTTCGAGGAAGGGTTGATAGGCCCAACAAAATATAAGGCCCATTTGTCAAAGGGTTCAACCACCAACTGTGGTTGCAAAGGAATTTTGTCCAATTTGTTAGGTTGGCCCATTCTCTGATTGCTGTCACAAGCCTGGACGTACTTCTTCGCATCCCTGAAAACTGTTGGCCAATAATAGCCCATTCTTAACACCTTATGACTTGTCTTTTTATCAGCAAAATGTCCTCCACATGGCTCATCATGACAGGCCTTCAAGATATGGAAAACTTCATCCTCCCTGACACATCTTCTTATCTCAAGATCAGGACGTATGTAGAAAATATGACCATCTATCCAACAATACCTGACACTTTGTTGAATAATTTTCCTTTTCTCTCTCTCTTTGATAAATGTGTAGGAAGCTTGCCTGCAGCCAAGTAGTTAGTAACATATGCATACCAAGGGGAATGAGATGAAACCGCAAATATATGTTCATTTGGGAAAGAATGTTCAACTGGTAAGCTATCATCACTATTAGTAAAACGAGATAAAAAATCAGCAACAACATTTTCTTTCCCAGGTTTGTCAACAATGGTAATATCGAACTCTTGTAATAGTAACAACCATCTAGTTATCCTAGCATTTGTAACTGGTTTGTTCATTAAATACTTGATGGTTGAGTGTTCAGTGTGTACAAAGGTGGGATATACAGTGATGTAATACCTGAAATTGTTAATGGAGTAGAAAATGGCTAAATTTTTTGTCTCTGTAATAGTGTAATTGAGTTCAGCAGGAGCCAAGTTTTTACTGATGTACTAAATTGCATATGGTGCTTGACCATCCTGCTGTCCCAGCACTGCTCCAATGGCAGTGTCAGAGGCATATGAAGAAATGTGGAAAGGAAGAGCCCAATTGGGCTCCCTTAAGATAGGAGTTGTAGACAACTTCTTATTAAGTTTAGTGAATGTTGTTTGGCATGCATCATTCCAAATAAAATGTACATCCTTCATCAATAAGGTAAATAAAGGAGAAGCTAGTTTGGAAGAATTTTCTATAAATCTTCTATAATAACCAGCATGCACTAAAAATCTACGTACCTATTTCTGTGTTCCAGGAGCGGGTATATTTTCAATTACCCTAATTTTGGATGGATCTACTTGGATACCATCAACATAGATAAAGTGCCCCAGCACTACACCTTCGCTCATCATCATATGGCACTTTTTCAGTGCTTAAAGATAGTTGGGTCTGCTCACAGCGTGTTAAAACCTTCTCTAATTTTTTCAATGCCTCCTCAAAGTCACTTCCATACGGGGTAAAGTCATCCATGAAAATATCAATATTGTCATTAACCATCTCCGAAAAGATGCCAATCACAATGCTTTGAAAGGTGGCTAGTGCATTGCACAAACTGAAGGGGAGTACCCTATATGCAAAGGTACCCCAGGGAAAGGTGAAGGTGGTCTTGTCTTGGTCCTTAGGAGCAATCTGGATCTGATTGTACCCACCAAAACCATCCAAAAAGGAGAATAAATTCTTCCTAGACAGGGTATCAAGTACCTAATCGATGAAAGGCAGAGGAAAGTGATATTTCTGTGTTTCCTTGTTTAACTCTCTGTAGTATGCACAAACTCTCCATTTCCCATTCTTCTTGGGTACTATCATAAGTGGAGAAACCCACTCCCTGTTTGAGATTGGGTATATAAACCCTGCTTCCAATAGTTTTTGAATTTCCTCCTTCACAATGTCCCTAAGATTGGGGTTCATCCTTCGTTGTGGTTGGCACACAGGTCGTGAGTCACTCTTGATATAAATGTGGTGGGTGCACATATTAGAAGGGATACCCTTCATATCTGTGTACTCCCAGGAAAATGCCCCCTTATGATTTTTCAAGAGAGTGATCAAGCATTCTTGTTCATCAAGAGCGATATTGGGATTGATATTCAGTGTTTTTCCCAGATCTATCTCAATTGGAGCAATTTTTGAATTTTTCAGCACTGGAATTATGTGGGTGTCACTGACTAATGTCTCCTCTATGAGATTTTCTTGCTCTTCTTCATCTAGGGTACTATTCAAGATCTGATAAATTTGTTTGTTGAAAAAAGTGGGCTCACTAATGAAACTATTAATGGCATCGTCCTCTATTTCATCCTTCAAAGTCAAGGCATTCCCTATTGTTAACAGTGGTTGAACGCCCTCCTCTTCCTCTAGCTCCATCCATAATAGAGTTTCGACTTCTATACTAGGTCAAGCTAGAGGATACAGGGTAAGGTTTTTCATTTTGGTCCCATATGAGATGGTCATAGACCTTGATCGACAGCTGATGCAAGCATCTGCTGTGGTTAACCAGGGTCTTCCCAGGATTAGCGGGTGTGCCCCTAGCTGCGACTTGGGTTGTAAAACCAAGAAGTCAGTAGGGTACTCCCATGAGTCAAATGAGATGACGAGGTCATCCAAGATTCCCTTGGGTTTAATAGTGGACCTGTCAGCTAGTTCTAGAATGGTAGGGGTTGGCCGAAGATTGGTGATCCCAAGTTTTCGTATAGTTTCTATGGTCATAACATTAATAGCTACACCTAGATCTACCAGCACATTTAGTATTTGTGTGTTCCTAATCTGCACTGTAACAGTAGGGTTCCCAGGGTCATCATATTTGGCCAGGAGAGTTTTTCCCATTATCAATTCAGATAGTTTCCCTATGACATGGACAGTGGGAGGATCTCTGGGTTTTCTACTTGGTTTTCTTACACACAAGTCTCAGACTATTTTGGCGTAAATAGGCACATCATGGAGGACCTACAACAATGGAATTTTGACATAAATATTTTTCAACTCTCCTAAGAGGTTAAACTGAGGTTGTTCCACTTCTTTTTGTAGTGTCAGTCTTTCAGGATATGGCGGTTCTCTAATAAGTTGTGTAGGTTGCGTTTCAATAGTTGTTTCTCTGTGTGTTTTAGCTGGTATCTTGGTAGGACTTTCAACATCCTCAATAATGGGGATTGCTGTGTCGGATGAGTACTGCTGGTTCATCCTTTCTTCAGACACAAAGGATGGAACATCCTCAATGACTAGAGGCTCCACTACTTTCCCTGATTGTAGGCGTATGTCATTACAGGGAACTATAGTAATGGAGTAAGTGGGCATATTGGCAGTCTCAAACTGGTGTACTGCTTTATTGTTTGGGTTGGGGTTAGGTTGAGCAGGAAGATGCGGTCGTATAGGCATATTAGGTGCAACATTGTTATGGAGTTTCAGTTGCGGCTATTGGTACTGCTGGTATGGTTGAGGGTATTTTGGTGAGGAAACTATTCAGGAGATTGGCTATGGGGAAACTGGTTTCCTAGATGGGAGTTCCTCCACCCAGGAGACCAAGAATTCTGTTGGTTTGGTGGTTGTATCCAAGGGTTCCAGGAGTTGAAATTCTGCATAGGAGGTTGAGAAGGATGCCGTTGATGGTTGGAATAAGGTGAAGGTAATTTTGTATTCATGTGATGCATATTATTCCAATTATTCATATTATTCGAAAATGGAAACGAGTCTGGAGTCATACATTTCTTTCGAGGTTGCCAAGGATTTTTCTAGGCAATGAAGTAGGCTAGTTCCATGTCTGGAGTTGATGCCTGCAGAACTAACTTCACTTGAGGTAGTGAGGGGCACTCCTTTGTATCATGGTTCAGTTCACAGAGCCGACACACTTCTACCTTATCTAGTGGGCACTCCTTTAGGGGATGTTTCTTCCTACATCTGGGGCAGGATACACCAAGTGTTAGATCCTCTATTGCTTGTTTCTACTTCTCCCTCAGGACATCTATTTCCGAGGAGATGGAGCTCATCATTTCTGTTTTGAAGTTCTCGAGAAGGTTTCCTATTTCTACTTGGGTGGCTCCTCCATTGGATTACTTCTGTGTTATGTCGAAGGCATCTCGTTCCAATTTGTCCCGTTTGTTGGTCCTGAAAGTTCCTTTGGAATACCTTCTGCATAATTCAACAATCTTTTCGAAGGATTCCTTTGAGATATCCCCCTTTCCCAGCAGGTTCAACATACCTAGGAAGTCTTCCCTAATCCCACGAAGTAGGATTATATTGAGCACATATAACCCCATATTAGTCTGTCCATCCCTCTACACATTGTATAAGAGCCTCTCAACAAAATCTTCCAAACTTTCTTCGTCCCTTTGTAACATTTTGAACAACTCTTGTCTTTTATCTTTGGTGTTGCAGTACTCCTGGTATTTCTCCAGGAACACCTGATTCATTTTGGTACCACGCGGTGACAGTTTCACCACCCAAGCTCATGAACCAACGTAGTGCTTTATCCTTCAAAGTAGCAGGGAGAAGTTTTAACTTATGCTCGCTGGAAGTGTAGTCATAGCTATGACGAATGATGTCAAACTCGAAGAGGAATTCATCCGGATCCTCTATGGCCTTTCCATGAAAAGGAGGTAATACTGATGATGATATGTTTTTCACAGGGGCTTGTCCAACTGGTTGTCGAATGGGGAACTGGAGTGTGGCAACTATCCCCTTAGGTGGGGGATCATCGTCATTGTGATGATTCCCCCCCATCATCTCTTCATGATCTTTCGGTTCGTGTCTGTTATTCATATTTTCTTCTTCTCTCTCATGCCTTTGCTTCTTCTGATCTTCCTGCTTCTTATGAAATTGTGTCCACTCCTCTTTTGTCACATCCTTCCCGTTAATGTGATAGATCACGTCTTGATCACCTGCTCCCACGGCACTAACTCTGTCTTCCTCCGTAGGGAAACCTGAGGGTGTCGTAGCTCCTCTTGTGTTCTCCACTGTGGAAACTGATGCTTCCACCCTGGGGGTAATTGGGATTCTTCTAACGGAGGACCCCTGATGGCGAGCTCCAATAGAGGAATTGGTTCTAGAAACCAGATCGTCAATGGATGTTCGTCTTCCCAATGTTGGGTTTCTTCCACGACCTCGAACACCTGCAATGTTGGTATTGTGGGGATTTTTGGGGGTTGTAGGATTGTCATGCTGTACTCTTCTCGTATTCATGCAACCCAAAACATGTAAACTTAAAGACTGAAGAAATATGAATGGATGCAACTACTATGGTGTCTAATAATTACCTTCCCCGGCAATGACGCCAAAATGTTGGTCACTCTATATGCCAGTTAATTAAAACCATCATGCAAAATCCTCAATATAAATTTTCAACCCAGGGAAGTTTTTTTATTTCAAAGATAACTCGTCCTGTCTGTGCTTAAACACTAAGTCGTTGATGATTGAATAAACTGTCCTACTTGTCTATTTTATCAAACTCCTCCCACAATCAAACTGATCTAAACTACCTATCTAAGAATTCATAATTGCATTTACTTCCTACAACTTCAACCCAACAATGAATGATTCTTGAAATAAATATCTAGAATTACTTTTGTAGAAACTTAAATGCTAATTTACTGGACTATATGCAGATCCATTGTGACTAGCTACTCCAACCTTAATCTAGGAATACGAAATAACAGGAATTGAATCAACAGCTCTAAACTATAGTCTACCTGAATTAGCAAACCTGAGCAAGACAAGTAATTGAAAGAAACTAAGGGAGAGCTTGACTGCTGCAGCTATCAAACACATCCATAAAAGAAACTAACCTACACAGTCGACTGTCACACCACGTTGCTGCAACTTAAAGAAAATGCAAGTACTGAGTATCCAAGAAAACACAACGATTAACATGACTGTTGCAACTAATGAAGCAATTGCATACAATGTAACATCCACACCACACAACTAACTAATCAAACATCTAATTAACTCAACGATCTCTGTGGGAAGGCGGTCCCAGCCTTTGAACAGAGACGCCGAAACTAACACAAGTTAAAACACAAAGATCTGAAGAATCCTTCTCCTTGTATTAAAATGGTGAAATGAAGGTACAGTCTCTGTTATATCTTACACAATAAAATCTGATATTGTCCAACCCCTGGCACTAAATACTTCCCCGTACTTATACATCAACAATCGTAACTCTCACCCAATAATATCGGGCAGCCATGAAGAGCTATGATCTCCAGGCTGCCCTGTTACATGCGCTGTTATAGCTGTGAGTGGAATTAAATAGAGGCAGGGAATATAGGCAATTTTGTTGCCCAAGCCAGTAAATGAATAACAAAACCAATTCAAGAGAGGCCCGAATGATTGCAGCTAACTTCAAGTAGTGGCGCGCTGTTGTAGCTAAGTCTTTTGCAGTCGTGTTTGTCGCAGTCATGTCTGTCGCAGCCTGCGTGGAATGATGACCCTTGGTTGGATCCACGTGTATAGACGGGAATGGCAAGTCATAGCTGACAATGAATGCTCATATCCTCTTTGGACCACTCGGGCTGCTACACCTGTACTCTCTCACAGCTTGCACTATCTTTGTGAAATCATAATGAGTTAGCATAATTCGAGAAGCAAAGTCCTGATTATAACAATCATAAGCATTAAAAATATGAAACAATAAATAATCATACCTGTGAAGATTCAGGGCTCAAGTGAGGAAAGAATGTCTATTTGGTGCACAAAATTGATTAAGACAAGACAAAAAGGGTATAAGGGATATGGTTAAAAAGGGGCATTTTGGGACCCAACATAAACCACTTTATAACGCATGAAGCATGGCAAGGGTATGGGGTATGGACATTTACTAGTTTATGGTCGTGCATATATAGATGGCCATATGCTTGGTATATTCCTATTCTAATTTAATCCACTTCTTTATCAATAATGAAGGATCGTTATCATAGTTTTTAGCTTGACGTGGATTTTATAAAAAATGTGTCTTACTGTATGAGCTTGTCATTCATATTACCACAAGCTTTCATACGTACCAGATTAAGGTTTGTGTTCTTTATTATCTCCTCGACAAGGGATATATATGATTCAGTTAGGTGAATTAATTTAGGAGATAGGTTTAAATTTTTCATATTTCAAATGTTTTTGCTATAGTTTGTATCAAATTTTATGGGGAAAATGATTTAAATTTTGATTTATCTTGCTTCTTATTAGTCTATATAGATGACGTAAGCATGATAATCCTTGTGCCAGACATCCTACACTATGTGGACTAGAATAAGGTGGGCAGACTGTTGTTGTTGTCTTGCAAATAGTTTGATAAAAAAATACATTGTATGTAGTTGTCTTGGATCCTCTAAAAAAGCAACAAATAGTTTTTCAAAAAAAAAAAACAACATTGTTGAATCCATAATTTAGTTTTTGGCAATTGCGGGAAATATATGCTTTTAAATATTTGGGAGCCTTCTTGAGACTCGAGTTAGTCTGCCAAGGTAAAGGGACAGTTGGGTAGGGTCTCATTCATTAATTTATTTAATTGTCATTTAAGGCAGTTCACATGTATTGCTCATTTTCTTTCATCCCCACTTCGTTGTATGTGCTTTTGATCCCATGATGCTTTCAAATTTAGAGTCCGTCTTTTATGGGTGCCCATTTCAACTGTTGTTGTATGTCAAAGAGTTTTCAGAACCCCTACGAAGGAAGGGCTTGGGGAATTTTCTAAGGCTGGCGCAGTGGTAGGGAAGCTCATGTTTGTTTTATGGTGCGATGTTCATGTAATGGGATGCTCTCGGATGCTCTCATAGTCATTATCGCTTGAGGTTTGCGCCTTGACCAAGCACTTTGAAATTTGTAAATTTTTAGTTTGATGAGGGTGGCCCTGTGTTTGTGGCTTTGGTGGTTGTGTTTGCAAAGAAGGAGGTTGTCCCAATTTTGTCGAATGATGGGTCACTGCTTGTCGGTTGTTCTTACCGAGGGGCAAAGTGCTGTGGCTTGGACCGCTGGCTGTTCTTGGGAAGGGAAAACTATTGTGTCTTGGACAGTCATCCGACGGTGCTCATATTTGAGGTATGGTCTCAGTTCAGCCGTGGATTGGACAATATTCCAATTGTGCTCATATCTTAGATATAGTTTTTAATTCAACTGTTAACCTATGTTAAGAAAAATTAATTCGGGTGTTGACCAATGTTAAAAAAAAATTAGAAAACTCTTTTCGCCGTCATTTGATTGATTTTTTGTTCTGAGGCTACATATACATATACAAATTTGAGTGAAGTCTTCTAAGTTACTATGTTTGTTTGGTCCTATTTGCTTGGTTTTGCGTCGAGGAATTGAAGCAGAAGCTTTGATGGAATGCGAAGGAGGTGGGGGGCATTCTCGCTAATTTCCAAGGCTGTGGTTTTGTATTAGGGATGTGTGTCAACTTTTTCTATTCAGAGTCTACAGATTCTGGTGAGGTTTTATAAGTTACTGTGTTTGTTTGGTCCTATTTGATTTGTGTGTGAACTTTTTCAATTAAGAGGCTACAGATTTTGGTGAGGTCTTATAAGTTATTTGTTTGTTTTTTCATGGTGATTATAAGGAGAAATGAAAATATTTGCTATATAAAGAAAAAAGAAAAGGCAAGGGTTCTCAAATTTCCATATTTTGTTTAAATTTGGAGGCTGAATTTGATACATTAGTCATCGACATTAGTGTGCAGTAGTGAATGGGTTTATTAAAGCTGAAGAAGTTGTTGAATTTTGATAAGCATTTGTCAAACCTGTTTCGGTTTCTTCCACTAAGAAAAAAAAAGAGAACTACGTGGTCGCTGCATCAAGGTTTTGGAGGTTCTAGAACGAGGAAGATAAAGCTATGGTGATTTCGCTTCTAGGCCCTAGTGCTTTCGACTAGTTGTAGAGCTTTTCTCAAAGCATTGATCTCCCAATACAAGGCTGTAGCGTTGGGTCTATTGTCTACGCACCTTGTCACAACATACACCAGCTCATAAGTTGGGATAGATCTATATCACTCACTTTGAAAATCTATCTCGATCAATGCAGCTATAGAGCAACTTTATTCCCCGCAAATCTATCCTAGGAATGGTGCAATCTCCAGCCAAGCTTGTTCTTTAGCCACTTTTAAAATAATCAATCGTTCAAGACTGGTTAAATAATCGTTTGGGAATAATCACTGCCAGCACAACCTTATTAATTACTTACTGCCGGATAAGGAGACGGTCTCATAGAAAACACATAAGAGTCTTCCTCTTTGATTTGGACTTATGCTATTTTTTGGAAACTCTCCAGATCCAAAGCTGGAGATGTGGTTCTCGGATGAGGCGATGGTTACTTCAAAGGGCCTCGGGAAGGTCAAGAATCATATCAAGCACACGTTTTGATTAGAGATTCCCAGAAACAGACCACCAAGTTCCAACTAAAGAAAAAGGTATTGCAAAATATTCAAAGCTTCTTTGTTGGTAGGTGTGAAGAGGATAGTAATTTTGTGTGGGAATATTAGACAATGTTTCTGGTACAAAAATGTTTTATTTGGCCTCCATGTACTACTAGTTCCCTCGCAGGATAGGCGTTCCTAGCCAAGCCCTCACTAGCTGTAAATATATGTGGCTGAATGAACAGTGCAAATTGCCAACCGGTATGTGCTCTAGAGTATGCTTGGCCAAAACAAGTTACATTCAGACACTTAATTGTTTACCGATGGAACATGGGGTTGTGGAAGTTGGTTCAGATAAAAAAATTCGCTTTGAGGCTTGAATTGGCCATATTAAGAGACTTAAATTGTTATATCGTCATTAAAATGGATTTGATTGAATTTCAAAGTTTGATTCATCTCAGATTGTGAGTGGGAATACATTATAAAAAATTAACATCTCCAAAAGTATAACAGCTTGATCCAATTGGTGATAGTGCATTGTTGCGAGAGTTAGAGATATTTAAAGTCTTGAATTTATTTAGATTTATTTGAGGCATGATCAAACTCCAATTTATATTATTCATTTGTTAAATTATACTTCTCCATTCTTACATGGTGATTGTACTGATTCTTTAGTTTCATGTTCTTATTATTTTCTTGATTAGACTAGTTATGTTCTCATTCATACTGTCAATTGACATTCCTTTATTTCATGTCTGGTATTTTTCGCCTAGGATTTTCGATCATAAGGAGCAAGACCACTAATTATAACAAACATGCAAATTTAGGTATATCGCAGAAAAATTAATAATATAAAGTGAATAATCATTAAAGAAAAAAAATTAAGCATCCAAAAAGGATTTAGTTCAAATCAACACTAGTATTTCCATAATGAGTAGTAATTTTTATGTTTAATATTGTTATCTACACATAAAATGAACCAATTTATAATATCGAAATTTGAAAAATTCAAATATTGCCAGTTTCTATTAATTAATGAGAATTAAAAGTTATTTTTTATTTATTAATTAATCTCATCATAATTTATTTACAATTATTATTTTTACAAATAATAAGTTATTTATTTAAAAAATAATATTTTAAACATATAAATTAGTGTTAATTCTTTAAAATATTATTTTATTTATTTAAAACTTTATTTTATTTATTAGATTTCTTATATATATTTGATTTTTTTAACGAACATAATATTGGTATTTTAAAAAAAATATTATTATTTTTTAATTATGCATTAAATTTTAGGTAAATAATCTTAAATTCAATTTATTAGTACATGATTATATGTGTAAATTATTTAATTATTTGATATATTTCTTGATTTATTTATTTATCAATAGATTCAAACTTAAGTAAACATCATGTGTAAAATATTTTTATTTGAAATATCATGTGTAAAATCTTTTTATCTGACACATAATTAGTTGAGTTGTAGTTTAATAAGTTGGAAATCAAACTATATATTCTTTATAACACTAAAGTTTTGTTTATGTGTAATTTCTTTCATCTATTTTTTCTATTTGAAACATAATTAGTTGAGTTGTGGCTTAATAAGTTGCAAATTAAGTATATACTTTATAAAAATAGTCTTGTTCATGTTTAATTTCTTTAATCTTTTGTTAATTTATTTTTTAGAATAACTGAATGCAATATTGCATTTGCACCTATGGAATCTTGGAAAAATCTCTCAAATTAAGCTAACTTGTCATTAATCAATAAGTCATTCAATGTATCAATTGATAGATACTTTGTTTTTTAGAATAAAATAGTATTAGTGTTTTACAAGTAGTTCTTTTTCTCAATTCGTATTTAAACTATTATTGGTACATTCACATTATGATCCATCTTAACTCAAACATACGGGTTTAGGAATTCTTAGGCTATGCTTCCATTATATGTCTCCATGAAGAAAAGTGTGTTTTGTTTTATTTTTAGCGAACATTTTGTTAAGGTATTTTGAACTATTTTCACTATTTTGTTTTGCAGTTTTCCAACAACCCTCTTTTAATATAAATATTAATGCACTTTTGTAAAAAAAAATAAAAATTAATTAACTTGGATTTATCAAGTGTTGAGGGGGATCAAATTTCTTAATGTATACTTTTTTTTAAAGTGTAATTTAACAAAAATATTTGCTTAGTGAGGGATTGCATCCTTCTTAGCACTTGATAGATTAGGGTTTTAGATGGATATATGCTAGCATAATCTCAATTACACTATTCATGTTATCAATGTAAACCTACACATTAATTACACAAACACACATTATCCATACATACATTATATTAAGATTCCATATCCTCCACAATATACATTACATGAGAAGAAATTCCATCAATATTCTCAACTATATTAATATCAATGGAAGAATTTCCTTAGTCTAAACTACATTACTAGAAAGCAGGCATTACCATGCATTGCAAGAAATTATATACTCTCAATTATATTATTCATACTTTCATTATATTAACATTTTCATGTAAATTCCACAAAATTTATATTGTTCACAGTTGTATTATAGTAAAATTTCATAATCTTCACAAGAAGAAACTCCATAATATCAACTATATTGATAACACTAACTATATTATATTAATTTCAATTGGTTGCCAGGTGGCAGCTCGCTTAGTTGGGAGGACCATTGTTTCTAGGGTTCAATCCCGAAAAAGGGGTCTCCCTTGATTCGTTTGCAAATATCAGGGGGTTGATCCTTTTTTTAAATTATATTAACTTCAAGTAGAGATTTTTATTTATAAGATCAAATTCCATAATTTATCTCTATTTAATACTTTCATTTGATTAACTTTCTAGTTTAAATCCACTCAAAGAATTGTAAGACATCTTGATATGTTATTATTTACTACTACTAGTATTATTGTTATTATTATTATTATTATACAATGACAATATATAATAAGAATAAATAATTTTCATGAAGAAACATATTTTGACTAAAGGACATGACCTATCAACCATGTTGACCAGTCAATGTGTATACAAGTATATCGTTTCATGCCATTGTAATCATCATAATTTCATTAATCAATTATTACATATTTGTTCTTTATGGATGTTGTACAGATAGGGTGGGTGAGGTGTCCAACATACTAAATTGGGCAGAGATTGACCTAATGACCAACTGTATCGGTTGATTTGATTAAGTTAAGAGTAATTCTGCCAAACCTCAAGGCTTAAGCAAGCAAACAAATATGGAAGAGAGCAAGAGGGAGAGAATAAGTGCACCTTATTACGAAGGTTGGTCCTTCTTGGTCCTCTTGGGATCTTGCAATATGTTCTTTGGCAGTAATCTCCAACCCGTGAAACATCAACCAACCTTACTCAAAATATTTTGGCTACAAATAAAAATCCAAACCAAACAAGAACATGCATATGATAATAGTCAAATGAAATTATATTCTTATCAATTACAAATCACTTTTAAAGAATCAACAATGAATCATGTCACTCTTCATTGATGCAATGAAACAATACATAATAGTTACCTTTTCACTACTCGACAATACATAATTTATGACTCTAAATAAATTTCCACCTCAAGAAATTTGATTGCATAATTAAAATGGATCTATGATGGTTTAGTTGAAGCCATACCTTTCAATTTGCAATGTTATCTATTAATGGTTCAAAAATAGCATTGATTTTTTTTTAACAGAAATGGTTGAAGGGATTTTTTTTATATATATAAAAAGAAAAGAGAATTTGAAATTTACATTGGGATGGACAAAGACTGCTCCCATTGGAATACCAAGTCCATGCCTCCTTGTACTTCATTTTCCATTATTTCATTTTCATATCCACTTCCTAATCTATGGGTGCTGAAACTTCTTACAAATTTCCCAAGCAGTAGAATACAAAAGAAGAACATTTAGGGAAAGAAGAGGCGAGGTTCACTTATAAAGTAACTCGATTTCTCTCATAAACCTGCTGATTACATAACAGGCTACCGCAATCTAAGTCCACTCCCTTATTAGCCATACTATCTGCTTGTTTGTTATTTTCTCTCAATACATGGATGCAATTGATGGATTTGAACTCATTAACCATACATTTAAGAATATGTCGGGTCTTGTTGACTATTTTCTTTATATTCCTTACTATTTTCCTTGCTTCTCCAATAACCATGCACGAGTCTCCGAGTACCACCAATTCCTCGATTCCAACATTCCTTGCAAGCTCCAATCCTTTTATTAATGCTAACCATTCTGCCCCATTATTAGTCTTCCTGCCAATTCCCCAAGCATACTCTTTCATCTTTATTCCTTCAAGACTGAAGTAGACTCGCCTTGCTCCTGCCATCCCTGGATTGCCTTTTGAGGCCTCGTAAAAAAAAATGAGGTACAACCCAATTTATTCCACCAGCCTTTGAACTCTTCCATATTCATTCTTATTTGCCAAGGTTGCTTAATTGATTTTTTTTTTGGTTGAGTCCATGGCGGATGTGACTGGAGAACTAGAAAATCGGACGCCCAATTTCTTTCCTCTACTGTCAATGCTTCTTTGCTGATGTTGTGCATTCTCCTAGTGATAAGAGCTTCAACCCAAAGAGATTTTGCAGCTGCTGCAACTTTGCTCGGACTGTTCTTTTCCCCTTCGAATATCTCCTTATTTCTCACTGTCCATATCTTCCAGCAGACATATCTTGGAAGAGCTTCCCAAGCCCTCACAAAGTCTGGTTTATTGCTGAGTGTTCCTTGGTAGTAATCCTTCCAGTAGGCAAATAAATCATCCCAATTAGTTGGAAAAATCAACTCCAAGTGCAAATCATTTTAAGCTTGATGCCAAACCTCCCTGGAAAATTTGCATTCTAAGAACATATGTTCTATTGATTCCTCAGACTGCTTGTTGAGGATGCATCTCAGCGGGCCTTCCATTCCTCTTTTCCTTAAATTCTCTGCTGTTAGAATTTTCCTATGGGTTAGGATAAAAAAAAACACATTGATTTTGGGTAACCCATCTTTATTCCATATCTTACCCAACCTTTTGTCTTTACTGTAATTACTTCCCTCCACATCCATGGCTCTGTAACCATCCTTCACCGTGTAAATTCCATTTTTTCCCCAGCTGTGCTCATCCTTCAATGCACGGTGGACAGGAGGAGGTAACACGGTAATGAGGGTGTTGAAGTCTAAATTTAGCTGACTAAGATCCATCTCTTGCCATCCCGACCATCTCCCAGTACTCTTCCACTCTGATAAGTCAAACATCGAGTGGATGTTCAGACTATCCATACACTGCCATAAGTTAGGAAATTCCTGCGCTAAAACTACAGGTGGGATATAGGAGCAACGATCGTTCCAGTTTTTTATACTTTTGTCATTACCTGGGGTCCAAGTTAAATTCTCTTTGATGATATGGGCCTCGTTTTTACACAGCTCCCATATTGGTGAGCCTTTCCTATCCATATCAATATTGTCAAGACATATCTTTCTATTGCCTGCCAAATATTTCTTTTGAGTGATTTCCTTCCACCAAGCTCCTTCTCCTGTTACAATTCTACAGAGAATTTTAGCTCCAAGAGATAAATTCATATTACTTGGATCTCGAATTCCAACTCCCCCATAGATTTTTGGTTTACATACAATTTCCCAATTTACCAAGTGGAACTTTTTGAGCCTGTATGATTTTCCTCCTTGCCACATAAATTTTGTGATTTCTCTAGTAAACTCATTCATGATTTTCTTTGGAGATAATGAGATCGAGCAATAGTAAATAGGGTAGGCAGAGAGTATAGAATTAATAAGGATGAGTTTTCTAGTCGGATTTAGCCACCATACCCCATGAATTGATTTTGTTCTTGGCCTTATCAATCATCCCCTGCCAGTTAGCAGCTCTTTTCTTTCCTTTGAAAATTGGGATCCCAAGGTAGTTGAAGGAGTTCCAAGTTGCAATTCCTTCGAAGCCAAGGGTCCTTGCTATCTTGGCTAGCATTCTCTGAGGGTAGTTCTATCCATAAACCTTGGATTTTATTGAGTTTATTATAACGTTAGTGGCTTTAAGAAAGGTGGACATAATTGAGTTGAATATTTGGGAAATAATGATAGACGCTCCTCATAGCAGAATGGTATCATCAATGAACTATGCATAATTGGAAGCTCTCATGCCTTTGGATATCTTCAGACCTTTCAGATCTCCAAACTTCTGCAGAAGCTATAGCTTTCTACTCAAAGCTTCAGCCACCAAGAGCTAGAGGAAAGGGGACATTGGGCAGCCTTGCTGGAGCCCCCTGGATGCATGGAAGAATTTAGTGGGCCTACCATTTACTAATGGTGCTATCCATAGCCTGCTTATACAAGCTTTTATCCAGTTTGCAAATCTTTTGGAAAATTCGAACTTAGACATGATTTCAAAAAGAAAAAAGTGATTTACCCTATCACATGCATTTTCCATGTCCAGCTTGATGGCCATACCTTGTTTCTTCCTTTCCATGCTGGAATGTATTGCTTCTTAGACGATAATGATGTTATCCAGGATCTGGCGCCCTGCTATGAAACCTCCTTACAAATCTGAAATGAGGCGACCCATGATGCTTTCCATTCTTGTAGCTAATATTTTTGATAGGATTTTGTAAGAAGTGTTGCATAATGAGATTGGTCTGAATCTGTCAAATGTTGAAGGACTCTTTTATTTTGGGATCAAAGTCAGGAAGGAAGAGTTTTTTGCCCCCCTGATATTGTCTTTTTTCCTTGTCCATTTTAGCATTTTTTTTAGATCTTCTTTTATTATCTCCCAGGCTGCTTTGTAAAAGTTAATAGTGAAGCCATCTGGCCCCAATTCTTTATCAACATGGAGTGACCATATTGCATTTCTTATCTCATATTCCATAATGGGTTTTTCCAACTCCCTGTTTTCTTCATATTTTATGATCGATGGTATGCCATGGAGTAGATCCAATTGTGCTTCCGGATCTGTCTCCCCTGTATCAGTATATAGTTCTTGGAAATGGATGTGGGCATGCTCCTTAATATATTCCTGCCCAATTATCTTATTTCCATTATTATCCTTCAATTCCTTTATGGAATTGTAGCTTTGCTGGATCTTTGCTTGCTTATAAAGAACTTAGTATTGCTATCTCCCCCCTTCATCCATGTTTTCCTGGATTTGATTCTCAATACCTCCTCTATATGTCTTGCTACCTTTAGGATTCTAATGTTCAACTCTTTCTCCTATATCAAATGCTCTGAAGACACCTCTTCCACTTCCATTTTGATTTGTATGGCTGTTAGTTCCCTTTGAAGGATAATTTTTTGCTTATTTGGGTCCTCAAAGCTATCCTTCATCCATTTCTTTAAAGCTACTCTCAGTGTTCTTAGTTTTGATTCCCATGTGTAGCTAGGGGACCCAAATTGTTGGATATTCCATTCCCTTTGAATTAAATCCATTATTTTAGCATCATGCAGCCAGATCAGATTAAATCAGAAAGGGATAGGCCCTAGATTAACTGGAGGGGATAAGATCAGTGCCAATGGTTTATGGTATGACACTGCGGAAGGTAGAGAAAAAGAGGCGGGGGTGAGATATTTCTACAAGAAAGTGGAGCTTACTAGAAATCTATCTAGCCTTGCCGCTATGTGCCCTGTTCCAATTCTTTTGTTGCTCCAGGTGTACTTCCCATCCCTCAAAGGGATGTCAAGCAGATCCAGATCTACTATCAAGTCCTCCATCTTCTCACCAAAAGGATCCCTGACCTTTGATCCTCCTCTCTTCTCACTTTGTTCCTTACTGGTGTTTAATTCCCCGACGATGATAAGATCTTTCCCGCGCATCTCTTACTTAAGATTGTTGAGATATTCCCAGAATGTTATCTTCTCCCTGTAGTGATTTGGACCGTATACATGATAGATGTATACCGAGATTAGGTCCTCATTGTCCTGAATTTCTATCAAAATCTAGTGATGGCTTTCCCTACTAGATTTAACCATGAATTTACCTGAGATAATGGTGGCTATTCCCCCAGATGCTCCTTTGGAGCTAATGGATTTGCCAGTGCTGTTTTTCTAGAAATGACATGAAAGTGCCATGGCCTCCATGTCTGGCATTTTTGTCTCTTGGAGAAGCAATATGTTTGGCCTTTCGGATTTGATTATCTCCTTTATTGCTTCTACTTTTCTTATGCCTCCCAGATCCCTTGTAGTTCCAAGAGATGGTTTTCAACATTTCTTTACTGATTGTGATCCTACTCGAGATCTGTCGTCTGTTCTTGCTCCTCCTAGATTTTTGGTGTTCAGGAGGAGCTTTGTTTCCTTGAGACTTCTCTTCCTTCCTAGCTTCATCTCTCTCTCTATTTCTTTCTCTCTTAGATATCTCTGCAACTTCCTTCCTCTTGTGGTTGGTTGCGAAGCCACTTTGTCTCTTTCCTGAGATCCTTGTGAGGGAGACCGCTCTGGAGAGTATCCTTGAGATGTGACTCTACTGTTTTTATCATCTCTGCCCAGGTTCCCCCTGGTGTTGTAGACCCTTCCGGGGCCTTATCGCTCCTTTCATTTCTGGGATACTTAGGAGGGATTCTCGTGGTTTGCTGCTCTTCTTCTTCTTTAATTTCAACTGTTATTGTTTCCAAAGGTAGGATTTCACCGTCTTCCATAAGCAACGCCTCAAATTGATTGTTTTTTGGGGAATTTCCTGCTTCTTTGGGCTTCTCATTGCTTGTCTTTTGTTTTGCTTCATTTGCTATTGGAGGAGATTTTCTTCCCCTTTTTTATTGTTTCCATCCTTCTTCTTGGTTTTTTCCAGGATTTCTTGAGCCACCTTTGGGAAATTTTTGACGAAGTGTCCATACTCATGGCACTTCTTACACTTGAACCGTAGTTGCTCATAATCCACCTTTTGCATGTGTTCCCATCCGTCCATGTGTAAATTTACAACCTCTGGAAATCCTTCTCCAGATCTATTTCAATGAAGATCCTTGCACAAGAAAACAAAGAGCCCTTTGGTTCCCTTTGTCGATGTAATTTCCTAGAGAGTTCCCTATAGCTTGTAGTGTTTAGTCATTCCAGTAGTGCAGGGGTAGGTGTGGTAGGCAGACCCAAACTGGGACTGCTGATGGCACACCCGTTTCTGGATCGAAAGAGAGGCTCCATCGGTTTAAATATAAACCATGAGGACCCATTAAATATGGACCTCTCCTGAAGATAAGATCTCTGTCGGCTTTGATTTCAAAAAAAAGGGAAAAGAATCCCTTTCCGCAGAAGCAGTGTTGCAGCCCCCCAGAGATTAGGGGCATCTAATTCTTATTTATCTATACCTCCATAGTCCTTGGCGAAGGCCAAATCCCCATGAATTGGCCGATCAATCCTTTCTCACTCAGATCAAGACCTTTTAGTCTTGAAGCTATTGACTTGATTTCGATCCTAGGGGCTGGATCTCGCTTCACGAAATTCGCATCACTGGAGGATTCATGGACGGGAAAGGATGGGGTTGAAGTGGTGGCCACCAAATTCTTGAAATCTTCTTCTAAGAGTATTCGTCGCTTCTCTAGGCTTAGATCCAGAGGTGGATCCATTCCTACTGCTTCACTGCCAGATCCCGAAACCGACTCAGTTGCATGCTACAGATCTGATTACCACATAGAAGAAGCCCTACATGCACAGATCTGCAGCATGCAACTGAGTGGTCTCTGTAGGAGGCCGATTGGTTCAAGGAAGCTACATAGTGGTCTCTGAACTGGATTAGAGCAGCTTCAAAGGTCAAACTGGAATGGATCCAACAAAAATGCCGGACTGTGAATGCAGAGCCAAGCAGATCAGTCGATGTCTTCATGGACTAGGAGGTAGGTTCTTATGGTTTCTTCAATGGACTAGGAGGTAGGTTCTTATGGTTATTGCAATTATCAATTAAGATGCTTATATGTGAAAAAGGAATATTGAAGATGCACCTTGAGTAGTAGAAATATGGTGTGCGGGGGCCATGGACACCGCGAATAAAGAGGGAAGATGAATGGAATGATACAGGGTAGATGGGTGCAATTTACAACAAGACTAAAAGTGAAACCAAGGAAGAAAGTAGGTCGTACGTGAGGAGGATCAAGGTTTCGACACGAAAATAGGAAGAGGACATGAGAAGGTCCTGCTGCGATTGAAACACAAGACTGTGAAGGAAGACCACATGGGATGAAGTGGCCCCATAGTGATGACAAGGACGACCATACCCAGGCTACGCCCGTGGTAGAGGTAAGATCAACCCCTAGCAGTAATGTACCCACATTTCCATGCACTACATCACAATTAGGAAGAAACACGAGTACAACACCGACCTGTTCGATGTGCCAACAACACTCTAATAGTAACAATAGATCAGCATCGGTAGGGAGAAGGCCTATAATGGCGGGCGAAAAAGAAAAGTTACCGTTGTTCCATGGGAATGGGACTGAGGATATAGAACAGTACTGGTTCCTGTGTGAAGCAGTATGGACTGTAAGACAAGATGCAGATGATGATGTTAAGAAGGGCCAATTGGAGACAACCCTACAGGGTCATGCACTAGATTGGTATATGAAATTTTTTCAAGTTCCTACAGGGACTCCACCAAAGACATTGGTAAAAGTTAAGAGATGAATTATTGAAGAATTCAGAAAACTGAAGTCTGAAGCGCAGTACATTATTGAACTGAATGAAATTAAGCAGTATCCCAATGAGACTATTTGGGATTTTGATCAAAGGTTCAAGACACTCAGGGCAAGAGTCATTTTTGAGATGAGTGACATTCAACACAAGGAATGGTTTATTGCAGCATTGTTAACCCATATCAGACTACCTCTTATGTAGCAGAAGATCGCGACACAGAGTGAGGCTCTGGAAATCACCATGGAGCTGGAAGGTTCACCCGTTGGGGAAAATGTAGTTGGTATGAACCAAATTTAGACGCAGTTAGAAAACTTGACACTTCAGTTACAAGACATTAATAAGGGAAAGGAACAACAAGAGGAGCTCTAGTGCACTCGATGTTGCGTAAATGGACATACCAAGGACACTTTCCTAGATTTCAGAAACTACCTGTTGTCAGGGGCATCGAACCCTTTGAGTTGTGGTAGTGTACCATTGTGCCTCATCTATCAAGTATATGGGAATCAACATGAGGAATGTGGATACATGCAGAATATGGTGATGAAGCCAACAAATCTCTACTACTCATCTTGTCGATTTGTCAGGCATGAAGATAAAGACTGTCACGCAAACAACATACTCCAGGAGAGAACATACGAATCGTATTATGTGAAGGGAGAGGATCACCGGATGGTACAAACACAACAGACATAGGTGGTACAACCACCACCTCAACCACAATATGTACCTCCACTGCAGATGTAGTTTATGCCACAACAACAGATGCAACAACCACCACATCAGTTTGCGTCATAGTCGCATTACAATCAGATGCATATGGCACTACAATAGCTACAATATGTTTAGTTAGCACACTATGTTCAACAGCAGCTGAATCCCCCGCAAAAACAATTGGCTCAGCCGCAGTACCACCAACAAGGAGGATTCCATAGAGGATTCCAAGGACGAGGAGGAGGCTTCAGTCGTGGACCTATCCAATGTTACAATTGCAGTGTGTTGGAGCATTACCAAAGAGATTGTCTGTAGCTACAATGTACATGCATGTATTGTACCATGATTGATCACACTATTGAGAACTGTCCACAACGGATTGCGAGGTGGCAGGATGGAAATGTACCACAGTTACATAATCATAATCAATTAAAGAACCAGAATTAGTTGCAGAGCCAAAATTAAGTACAAAATCATCCTCCGTTGCAGAATCAAGTGCAAACCCAACTTCTGATTCCAAACTAGAATACAAATCAGAATGTGGGTCAACCTATGAATCCACCATTGAACCAGTATCAAGGACCAATAGTTGCAATTATTTCAGTGGAACCCAAGACACAGGATGCTGATGTTGCAGTCATCACGTGCGGAGGCACGACGACGGGAGAAGATGGGCCCCGTCCACAAGTTCAACTTGATGGGAATAAGATGACATAGTTTGAAATTGACACAGAGAAATACACATTCTTTGAAGCACACAATGTGATCGGGAGAAATCTTGGTAAGTCACCTGTCTATGAAATGTCCACTGCTTTTGATTCTTCTTTGGAGGCAGGACCACCGTGACAACATGGTACATTGCAGAGCTTCTTTGAAAGTTTCTTGTCACTGGCAAAGATCCCGATGATATTGTCAAGATGGAAATATTACTGTATCAACCAGCTAAAGGACAGAAGGAATCCGTAGTGAATTCCCTGCACAAGAAAAATACAGGGAAAGAGATGTGCATGAACATTCAGATTGGGGACTTTGAAGTAGATTCTTTCATCTTGGATTTGGGATCAGATGTTAATATCTTGACAAAAAAAACATGGTAGAATATGGGGAGGCCAACATTGGGCTAGTCTCCAGTGCAACTAATATTGGCTAATCAATCCAAGGTACAACCAATCGGGCACGTGTCGCACCTGGTAGTGGATGTTGAAGGTATGAAGACCTATGCTAATTTTGATGTAATTGAAGTTGTAGAGGGTGGAGGCTCCTATCCCGTGTTACTGGGGATTGGATGGGTGAATGATAGTATGGAAGTAATCAACTTTAAAAATTAGATGATGACATTTGAGAATCAAGACATCACACTCATCGCTCCCATGGATCCAAGCGAAGGGCGAAGGTATATTGAGCTAGTAAAAGATGAAGTTGTCAAGGGATGTGATCATGCTTATAATATTTTAGAATATTATATACATCCAACTGCTGATGGAGAACTGGGTTAGCGTAGCACTAGCTCTTTGTATTTCGATTCGTATTATGCATTAGAGAATTGGAAGAATCACATGCATGAAGTATCAGTTAGGAATTGTGGTTTGATCACACAGTCACTGTGTCATGTCGTGATTGAGGTTACTGAATTACCCATTTATGAAGAAATTCCCTAGTTATCCAAGTTTCTTGTTGAGTTCGAAGAGAAAGTGTCAGAACCACAACGGTTGCTGGCATTGGAGGATGCATTGAAAGCTACTCCAGCATGCTGGTGGGCAACTCATAAAAAATCAATTAGTGGATGGTCGTAGTGTCGACGACTGATGATAGTTGGATTGGAGATGCAGAAGTATACCATGCTGGATGATACGATGGGAAGAATAGTTTGGGAAATCATCTAATTGAATGTCAGATATTGTGGGAATCATGGCCAAGGGATGAATGGGTCCATGCCTTCATCCACACACTGGATGAGATACCGCGATCGTGGTATGTATCAGCTGAGCTGCGTAGGGAAATAACAAATTGGGAGGAGTTGACAGTTTGTTTATGCATAACTTTAGCTTCACAGATGCCAATCCAGAATCCCATAATATGCTACATCTTATCCGCCATATGGTGCTGAAAGTGGTTCTAGTCACATATCTAGTAGATCCACATGCGCATTGCCACATACCGTCTATGATGGAATGTTATAATGTATCCAGAGAACCTGAGGATGATGATGAGCTAAGAAACATCAACATCCCATAAACAGAGGGGAGTTGAGATGTCACAACACCAGATGTACCAATGGACTAGATGAATCAACCATTTAAGATAAGTAAAGTCAACATTGGGACGAAGGAAAACCCAAAATTTGCAAGTGTTGGGGACTATTGGGATGAAGATACCATCACAAAGATCACAGATCTGCTGCATGAGTTTCAGGATTTATTTCTGACCAAGCTATCTAAAATGAAGGGGATACTGGGTGATTTAGGGGAGATGAAGAGCCCATTAAAGCCATATGTGAAACCAGTAAGGCAGAGGCCGTATCACCTAAATCCGTGATACAAGAAGAGAGTCAAAGCTGATCTTGATAGGATGTTGGATGCTAGAATAATTGAGCTAGTTGAAGAATCAGAATGGATCATTCCTATGGTGGTTCAAGACAAGAAAATAGGTGAAGCTCGAATCTATTTCGATCTGAGAAAATTGAATGATGCATGTATGCATGATCCATTTCTGACACCATTCACTGATGAAGTGCTAGAAGGAGTAGGCGGTCAGGAGATGTACTCCTTTACATATGGATTTTTTGGATATCACCAGATAAATATTACGAAGGAATATCAACATAAAACTATATTTTTTACTAAATGGGGATGCTTTCAGTACATAGTGATGTCGTTTGGGTTGAAGAATGCACCTATGATATTCTCCTGGATTGTTGTTGCGGCTTTCAAAGATTTTATTCAAAAATTCCTGCAAGTCTACATGGACAATTGGAAAGTTTAAGGATTGATCAGATACCATTTGGAAAACTTGCGATTGATGCTGGAAAGATGTCAATAGCATCAGATTGTGCTGAACTAAAAAAATGTATTTTATGTGCACCATTTGGGATGTTGTTGGGTCACATTGTTTGAAAGAAAGGACTGTTGGTTGACCCTACAAAGATTGCATGCATTTTGAGCTTATCACCACCTATGAATGTGAATATGCTTAGAGCGACACTGAGGTACACCAAATATTATCACAAATTCATAAGAGGTTATGTTGTGATTACAACCCCTATGGAGAAGTTATTAAAGAAAGACGTAACATTTGTATGGATTCAAGAGTGTCAAGGGAGTTTTGATACACTGAAGGCCAAGATGGCTTCTGCACTGATTCTCATTTTTCATGATTGGGACAAGGAATTCCATGTTCATGTGGATGCATCCTCTGTTGCATTGGGATTGGTGATTGCACAACCAACAGAGGGGGATCTATATCACCCGGTCACTTTCTCCAGTCGGAAGTTGTCATTTGCATAAAAGAACTATACAAACACAGAGAGAGAAGGTCTGGAAATAGTATATGCACTACAAAAATTTAGGCATAACCTCTTGGGCGGTCATTTTAAGATGTTTACAAACCATTCTGCTTTGAAGTACCTAGTCAATAAGACTGTGTTGGGGGGGAAGATACGCCGCTGGCTACTTCTCTTTCAGGAATTTGATTTTGAGATAATTGTGAAGTCGGGTCGCTTAAATGCGGGCCCTGATCATTTATCCCTAATTGAGACAAGTGAGGAGCCTACAAATATTGAAGATGGGATGCCGGATGTGTAGTTGTTTAGAGTCGACATGGCAGATGACTAGTATGCTGAAATTATTTAGTTCTTAACGAAAGGAGTCACACTGGAGGAATTTTCAACAAGTCAGAAGAAGAAGTTGGTGGTAAGGGCTTCAGACTTCCAGCTGATTGCTGGACAACTATATAAACTAGGACCAGATGAAATTTTGCGGTAATGTGTCCTACTGCATGAACAGGGTAATATTTTAGAAGAGGCCCATGCATGAGTTACTGGTGGACACTACAGAGGTCGAGCTACTGCATGGAAGGTACTTCACGCAGGGATCTGGTGTCCCACTCTACATAATGATGTGACTGGAAAACCATCGCGAAGAGATGAGATGCCACTAGTATCGCAAGTAACATTACAACCATTTGATACATGGGTTGTGGACTTTATGGGACCAATCAACCCACCTGGGAAGAGAACTGGTGCATGGTACATAGTTATAGCAACAGACTATTTGACGAGGTGGGAGAAGGCCACACCAGTCATGGATTGCACAGCTATGACAACAGCCAGGTTCCTGTTTGATAACATTGTAATGCGGTTTGGATGCCCCCAAATATTAATGAGCGACTAGGGATGTCACTTTATCGACCACACAGTAAGTGCGCTGATGGAGGAGTTATAAATACAGCACAAGAAGAGTACACCATATCATCTGCAAGAGAATGGGACATCAGAATCATTCCACAAGATATTGGAGCACGCGCTTACAAAGATATGTAATGCTAACCGCAATGACTAGGATTTGAATATTCCAACAGTCTTGTGGGCATATCGCACCATTTGTAATAGATTGACAGGGAAAACACCGTTTAAATTGGTATATGGAAAATAGGATGCCATGCCTATGGAGTACAATTGTTCCAAGTCTATGCATTTCTGCAACAACAAGCATGGATGATGAAGCAGGGATCGAGGAGCGCGTGGAGCATTTGATGTAGCTTGAAGAGGACCACTTTATCGTAGGATTCCATAAACGCATTGAAAAGGATCGACAAAAGGCTTGGCACGATCGCCACATAAAGAATAAACAGTTTAAACAAGGAGATTTGGTGCTATTATACGACAACAAGTTCTTGAAGAATCCAGGTAAGTTACAGATGCATTGGTTAGGTCCATATATTCTTAATTCAATTAATTTAATAGGTGCTGTTCAACTACAATAGTTAGATGGAGCGATGCTGCCAAAGCTAGTAAATAGTAGTAGGCCAAAGCCGTATAGGATGAACCCAAAACCTCACAATCCTTGAGGCACTATGCAATGAAAAAACAAAAAAGTAGATAGGATGATGGATGCATGGAAGACACACCCAGAGGAGGTGGTTGTGCAAGAATAGGAGTCAATAGCATAGTAGGAGGTCATGCTACGACAGCCACAGTGCTGTGCACAGTGTCAAATCAGTAATAAATGCAGATAGTTAAAAGCAATTAACAGGTGACATGTGTGGAAGTGACGCGTCACGATGGCGAATCCGACCGTTGGGGTGGAAAAATCGATGGAGGATTCAGGTAGTTAATGCATGATTTGGTCATGATGATCCCATTGATTTGGTAATGATGAGAATGATTTGATTTGGCGCTATAAGAGTGAGCTCGACACGGTCGAAAGATACGACTGTGTAGAGTTGAGTTGAGTTGCAGAGAGAGTTGTTGAGAAAGGGTGAGGAGATTGAGGAGGTTTCTAAGTCCAGAGAGGGTGCTTGATTATTAAGTCTTGAGAGGAATTGGTGCGGCATGTAGAGTAACCTAGATACTGTTGATATTTATAGTGAGTGAGATTCATCGAACATACCAGTTGCAATTATGGAAGAAGTAGCTAGTATGCAAGTTGGATCGTCGATGGTGCTAAAGGGGAAGAGAAAGGCACAGAAGCCTAGCTCTTCAGCACCATAGAAAATATAGAACAGAACATCCGCAAGGGCATAAGGGGAAGAAACTGCACATATGGGGCCATCGATCTCAGGAGTGGTGGAGTCTGCAGCTAAAGCAGGGGTGTCTGTTAAGGACATCCCTGGATATGTCCCTCCTAGTTGGCCTGGTGCGAAGGCTAAGAAGCCCACAAAGAATCATAAGTATCAAATAAAGATGTTGGCGATACCACAAGGGATGGTATGCACTTCTGAAATTGTACCTGCATTTATGCAGATGAAATATGAATACCACGACCTACTTGCACTGGAGGACGTTGCGCATGAACCATGTGTCAATGATAGCAGTTGGAGGTGGGATGATAGAGTGAATCCCAAAGGACTGGGCGAGTGGGATGGTTAGATCCAGATTACTTGGGTTGATCAACATGTCGCACTTTGGGCAACCAACTGAAGTGAATGCATGCTTGAAGCATATTTTGGCATGCTTCCATGGTAGGTTTTTATGGTTATATGAGCCATTTGAAGTCACGGTGGGGTTGATTTCCCTGGGGCGTCTATCAAGGACATCCCTGGATATGTCCCTCCTAGTTGGCCTGATGCGAAAGCTAAGAAGCCCATGAAGAATCATAAGTATCAAATAAAGATGTCAGTGATACCACAAGGGATGGTATGCACTTCTGACATTATACCTGCATTGATGCAAATGAAATATGAATACCACGACCTACTTGCACTGGAGGACGTTGCACATGAACCATATGTTTCAATGATAGCGGTTGGAGGTGGGATGATAGAGTGAATTCCAAAGGAATGGGCGAGTGGGATGGCTAGAGCCGAAATACTTGGGTCGATCAACATGCCACACTTTGGGCAGTCGACTGAAGTGAATGCACGCTTGAAGCATATTTTGGTATGCTTCCATGGTAGGTTTTTATGGTTAGATGAGCCATTTGAAGTCACGGTGGGGTTAATTTCAGAGATAATGGGGCTACCCAAGGATGGGCTAGAACCCTCACAATATTTCTGTGGAAAGGATAATGACAAGAATTTTCCAACGAAACTGAAGAAACGATATGCTCTAGAGCACGATGGTAGGGCATACCACATTGCTAGTATCAATGACTACGCAGTACGTATTGGCACAAGGATTTTATCCAGTAAAGTGGTCAGGAAGAACCACCCAGTTCAATGTAATTCAGGGGTGGTCACATGTGTTGAGTTGTGTGCATAAGGCATACAAATGAATTGGTCCATTTTTCTTATGAACCAGTTAGCGGAGGATGCAGTGGCAACACATGTAGGTGAAAGACCATTCAAATACAGTTGGCTCCTCATTTTGATCACGTTAGTATCTTGGATGGAGCCAAATGATTACGAAGGTATGGATGTCAAAGCAGTAGAAGTATGCAGGGGTATGAGATATTAGAATTTATGGTGGGTCACAGAAGCAGATAGATTAGCATATTGCTCGATCCAATTTTGGATCTACTGGGAAGCGTTGTAGGCGGCTGCGGTAAAAGTTACCATACTAATAGAGGAAGCTGTGAAAAAATATTAGAGGATTGCGTGGTTCACAATTGGACCCCATGCTATTCATGTTCAAGCGTGATGGAACATCTCCAAGCAATGGTTTCCAATGAGGTACAAGGTGACAGATGCAGAACTGGAGGCAATGATTAATGATTGGCTCGTGAAATGGAGAGAAGCAATTAGTATAGTAGAAGTATTGACGGGACCTCCGATGGATGTGCTTGATGATCCTGTGTGCAAAGATGACCAACAATTTGATGAAGAATCGTCGACAGAGGCACCTATTGACCCGGAAGCACAAGGCATATTCAAGGAACTGAGAACAAAGAGGTGCATGGATCAAAATGCGAGCAATAGCACTAGGTCCATAATGTAAGCACAGTTAAACCAACTCATCAAGCTGTTAACAATGAAAGTGATGCGACCGCAAAGGACATGAAGAAATCGACTCAGGAAGGATTCACCGAGGTCAGAACCAAACTGGATTCCACATGTGTTGTTGTTTCGAAAAGAGCACCAGAGAGTGTGACTATGCAGGAGTTCGCATCAATCAGCACTGAGCCCAAGGATAGGAATGTTCAAATTTCCTTGACTGTGATTGACGCTAGATGAGACGATTTGAATACGTCCCTACACCAATTGTAGGATATATCATTAGATATCAACATGCTGTCCACATAGACGTTGGTACACTTGTAGTGAGTTACCAACTAGGAGTTTGTAGACATCTAGAAAGAGATCAACGATTAATTTCTATGATCCCAGGAGAAACATGAGGCGACATAGAAAGAAGTCGATGAGTTGCGGCATGTTAAATAAAAGCTCATGGAAGAAAAAGTACAGGAGATAGAAGAACTGAAGAAATTGCAAGAAGAGTTGAGACGAAGAATGCTGAGGTGATCACAGAGCTAAAGAAGGAGACAAAATGCCTCATCGTTGAAAATGCCCACCATTTTGATAGTCGAATACAAGTGGAAGAGGTAGTTGCAGATATCTGTAAGCACGTCTGTGAAAAAACTATGGAACTAGATGCAGTCGCAAAAGCAAGTCGACTTGGGAAAATTATTGTGCCATTGCAGAAGGACAACAACATTTTGAATGCTCTAATCTATCCAGACACTTCTCCTGAGCAAATTTCCGAGCGAAATACTTCCATCGAGGAAGTGGCAGAACAACTTAAGAGATGGAGTAGGAGGCTAATAAGTTCACTGAGGCAACGCCAAAATTTTGGGGAAGCATCGTCCAAGATGCACAGCTAGAGAAATTAACCAAGCAGTTGTAGGAGGTCGAAGAGCAACTAGCGACACTAGAGACTGCATTACAAGTAGTGCCGCTAGTCATCCATATTACACGGTCAATTGAACTGAGGGAGTTGCAGTAGAGGGTTGGAAAGGCTCAGTAGTGATAGTAGAAGAGAAATGACAAACTTGATGAGTTCCAAGACATTGGAGCACAACTATCTGTGAAGGTAGTTTCCGCACTATAACCTGTAAAGGAAGGAAGGAAAGAAGTTACCGAAAAGATGGTGGAGCACCCATTGAAGTAGGATTTGACAGGAAGTCAGGGAATTGCTGAAAGAATTCAAGCACAAGTGAAGGATACCACCCAATTGTATGAAGACTTCAGACTGAAGATCAATGAGTAAACCATGTCCAATTGACGTAGCTCGAGGGCGAGTCACAAGATTGTCTTGGGGGACTGTTGGCAAAGGTTTTGGATACATCAGTTGCAAAACATCATGGATATTGTGCAAGCTCAAAAGACACCACACAAGAGAAAGAACAACGCACAAATCCGAGACTAGAATATCTTTTATATTTTGTGTCACCTTTTGTTGTTTTGGACCATATTTTGTGGATATTGGTCATCATTTTGTAGAATCAGTTAAGAGTTAGTTAGGAAGTCGTCCAAGTGGACCTTGAATGTAAAGGCACAAGCCTATTAAATAGAAGTAGAATTACAAGTGTCAAGGAGATTTTTTATGAAGAAAGACGTGGACTGATAAATTAGAGAGCACTTGGTGATTTGTGAACTGTATTGAAGAACATGTTGTTTTGTTGCAGAAGTAATATGATAAGGTGGAAGTTGATCTGAATCATTGTGTCTTTCTATTTTATTGTTTTACTATTTTCTACAACTCTTTGATGAATGTTAAGTGAATACATGGATCTATGATGTGATGTTTTCCTTTTTTAAATGATGTTAGTTTACTAGATTTGTTTGCGCATCAGTATGTTTACTACATTTATAATGGAATGATGCAATATGATGAAGAATGATGATAAATGTATGTGTTAATGCTTAAGTAATAAGATCTGTTAATGTTGCACTGAGTTGTTACGATTGATGCCACATTGTCTCTTCCTATTATGCGGAAACTTGGTTCCGTCAGCTCTCCCTAGAACATCTCGGGTGAGACCTCATCCACTCTATGGGTGTTGCTAGACAGGGTAAAACTTGTCTGGGCCAGTGCTCAGGGAGATCGCGCTGGTTTGGCTGTCAACAGAGTCAGAAGCCCTATCTATTGGGTTTATTGGTTGGTTTTGTGCCAACATGGACCCAACACATTGTGCATAGGAGCTTGAACTTCATGATCCACTCCCTTCCTTAGGTGTACGTCCTTACTTAATTCTTTGATCCATTATTCAATTCATACTCCTTGCCTAATTGTTACTTGGAATTGTTCTTGAAAAATGAGTTCATGACCAATATGATTTGGTTGGATCATTTTAGTATTTACAGACTTGTAATTAACCTTGAAAATTCAATCCCCGAGCCTTATGTAATTGATAAAATATTCCATTGTGCAACAAATTCATTTCAGTAAATTATATAATCATTTTAACACATAGTTTTTGTTGTTTTGGTGAATTTGGTCATTAAGATTCTATATGTTTGAGTTAGTGTTCCTAAATAAGCATTAGGTACATTAAAATTGAGGAAATCCTAGGTATACATCCCAAATTCCTTCTTGATTTGATCAACACACTCGAAGTCAAAGACTCACTAAAGAATACCAAATGACTCATGAATGAAAATGGAACTGCCTTGTCCAAATTCAAGTAGTCCTACCCCAATACCACTGAATGATCGTCCAATGGAGGTAATTACAAATATAACTTTACATACCAATTCCCAATTTTCATTAGAAATGTAGTAACTTCCCCGACTGCCAACTTCATAGCTGAATTCACAACCTTGAACATGGCCTTACTGAATTTAATGTGATTGTGAATAGATGTTGTGATTCTGCTGCTAACAAAAATGTGGGTGTTAGTTTTTTGCACCAATGCGACAACCTTCAACCCACTCACTATCGTGTCTATGAAGCAAAGTCCCTACTCGTATCCATCTTGTGAACCATCTACTTAGTTTTCTTCCAAGTTGCTTAGGCATCCCATCAATGCCTTACCCACTTCCAATAACTCTCCAAAAGGGCGCTCCACTTCCATAGCGTCCAACAACTTCTCATTTGGGAACCTTCATACTTCTCCCAAACATGCTCTCAATTGTTCTTTTAGTTGACAAATTAAAGCAATAAACTAATAAAAAATCCCCATTTTAATGACAAATTAAGCTCATACATGGAAGACTTTATATGTGATATTATTGGAAAACATGCTTACAATATTACATAGATTTTAAATATATGTTTATTGGGTGATTCACATCAAAGAGAAATGGAGGGAAAACAACTCCAAATGGGGCTCAAAATACTAGGAAGGAGGCCCAGATCTGACATTGTGATGGATGGGAGCATAAGTGAAGCTTCCACTTAATTGGTGCTTGAATTCACTGAGAAGAACTGATGCACAAGACATATGATATGATCTCATGTTTCTTTTCATGATTTCTCCAACACCTGCAAATAGAAAGAGAGGGAAGAATAAGAGCGGGGAAGGAAGGAATTGGGGCACATCTTACAAAGGTCAAGGTACATCTTTCCGTAGAAGCAATGCTTCACACAAACATCAATCAAACAACAACCAAACTGAGTAAAGGATCTCCCTTAGTATTTTTATAAACCTTTGGTGACTTGTCTAGCAGGTATAGGTGACCTATGAGAGTAATTCATCCACATAGAATCCCTAACCCTAACAATGAATGTTCCCTCCTTGATATTTTTAGCAAGTTCAGTCCTCAAAGATGTTTCCATTCTTGTATCCTGCCTTCCTTGACCTAGAGTTTCCATTTCCCCTATGACAACTTTTCCTGGTTTCCCTGATTTTGTGACTGAACTCAAAAAGGGAAACTACGCCCTCCTTTGGTATGATGTTTGCTTATTTTCATTATGACATCTTTTTCTGCCTTCTTCGTTTGTCACTGCACTCCTAAATGGAAACTGCGCCCTCCTTTGGTATGATGTTTCCTTTTTAGATATGACTGCTTTTGTCATAGATTTTGTCACTTCCCTTCTTCCTCTGTCTGTTTGCTTTTGTCAGTCTTCTTGTCAGTTTCTAAATCTTCTAATTGGCAAGTCAGTTTTCCCAATGCACCCCCCTCATATTAAATTGAGCACATAGATCTGTGGACAAACACACAACTCACAAGATAGATCACACAATTTACTCAGCAATTGAAGAATGAAACAATGCAAAAATGGCTTGCAACTGTGAATTCTTTCATTAATAAAAAAGTAATTAGATAATAATTACAATGAAGTACAATGGCTAAATAGCCTCATGCAATTCAAAATGGTTTGACTCTACTTGACTGAAAAGTTAACTGACCTTGTCTAAATCATTATCAAAGGATTGAATGGTTAACTGACCTTGTTTAAATCATTATCGAAGTTCATCGGAGTTCTAAAAAAAAATCAAGTGTCTAATTCAGTGTTAACTAAGCCTAACTAACTATGGTAGGTGAGAAATGCGCCTCTCCTACATGCATCCATGCAAACCTAGCGCTAACTGAATGTAGAGGACTAGAACTGAATGTAACTAACTCCTAACTGAGCTTGACTAGTCACCAACTCAACTCAACTGACCTTGGTTGGTATCGGCACTCCCAGTGGCTCCTAATTTGTAGGGATTGATCTAGAAGGCTCCTAAACTGATGCATGCAAGTGCAATTAGTGGCAGTAGGCCTCAATTAGTGTTCACCACACTTTAGTAACTGGAACATGTGCCCCAATTAGGCCAAGTGGACCCAATGGTGCTAGTGACTAAAAATAGATTGGAAGGAATCCCGATTTAAACATGACTCCTGATTTAGACATATGACCAAATTGGACAAGGGAAGATTAATAATCCTAAAACCCCCCCTAAATGCTAACTTGGACAATTTGTTGGCCATGGTAACTAAGACCATAGGTCACCCATTACATCAAGTAAAGTAAAGTAACTGCTAAATACAAGGAGCTGGGGGGAAAACCACATGGGAAAAAATCCCCCCTTTTAACTAAGCAGATAGAATTAGGATTCAAGTTTGAAAAAATTGAAAATGTGTTGCTGCAATATCTGTGATGTAGTGAAGCAGCATGCATGATGTTCTATGCACAAGTATCCTAGGGCCTGGCATGCATACTTCTCCATCTTCTCCCAAAATGATGATTGAAGGAAGGAGGAATGTAACCTTTATCTCTTGTTGGATGAAGAGGTGTATGATGATCTCTATTCTTCTAAATGTAGTCATACTGATCCCTTTCCATATAGCATCTTATAGGGATTCTATTGCATCTCTTTGAAGGAGGTAAGATTGCATGACATAGCACAAGGGTCTTTCCCCCTTCTGAGTGTCAGGTGGTTTTCAAGTCATCTTCCTAGATTCCAGTTTGGAAGTAGGGATTGGATCTGGATGTGAATCACCCTGAATCTCAATCTCATAAACTGATACAGCTGGATCTGCAATACTAGTGGAAGCTGCAAAAGAAGTATATGAAATGCTTTTACCTTCCCTTGAAAGTGGCTGCTGAGAGTGCACTGGTTTTGAAAATGGCATGTAGTGTGAGAACTCATATGCCTTGGAGGGATGGTTTGCAACACCCTTCTCTATGATTTTCCCAGTATAGATATCTGTGATCTCCATTGAGTCGGGACCAAATATGACTTGTTTTGGAGAGCTAGTATGAGTCATCTGGTATACAGATAACATGTTTGTAGCTAGGGAGGGAACATAAAGCACATCTTTGAACTTTCCATGTTCAAGCTTGATAGAGCCCTTCCCCTTGGTTTGAAAATTACTGTGATTTCCCATATGAATACTAGGACCATCAAAATACTGCAAGGAAGAGAATGATTCTCTGGATGCAACCATATGATTGGAAGCTCCAAAATCAATGAAGAAGGCATGTGTTGTTGAACAACTAGCCTTCAGTGCATGACATGTTTTGAATTATTCTTTAGTGTCTTCTATGTTGTCAGCCTTCCTTGTGCTAGCAGGTGTAGTAATGTTATGTTTCTTTAGAAGAAGAGTCATTTTATCAATTTGTCTTCTCATACAAGATGTTTCTAGATGAAAGCCCCTTCCACAGTAGGAACAAAAGGTCTTTCCTTTTCCATTCTTCTTGCTTCTCTTCAAACTTGAAGGCTCATTTGAATGCTATTTATTCATAGGAGACTCATCCTTTTGCTTCCCTTTATCATTCGCTACCTTAGGTCCTCCTGCAACCAATTCTTGATCTCTGGAAGATCGAATGATCCCCATTTGGATCAACTTGTCATGCTCGTAAGTGAGAGATTCAATGAAAGAATCAAGATTGGGAATCCTCCAATTTGGAGTAGTGAGCATCATCGATTGAAAGTTTTGATACAAATATTGAGTACTATACACTAAGTTTTGAGAAAATGGCAAGGATGAGTTGATCATCCTCCTCCTCAACCTTGCATAGCTTCAACTGGAATATCAGGTTCTTGATTTTTCTGAAGAATTCATTCAGTGTTTTGAAGTTAGATGCATGGAGAGAGATCAACTCATTCTCTAGTTGATGGACCCTCATCTTATCTTGTTTGTCAAATAAGGAAGAAAGCTTATCCAAAATCTCCTTGGGAGCCTTCAATCCCTGGATGTGGAAAATAATATCTTGAGAGATTGAGGGACACAAGCATCCATAGGCTTTATCAAGCCTATTCCAATATTTTTCTTTGTCATGATTAAGAATTGGCTCTGCCTATATCTCCATTGTGAGTCTAAAGAGATTCTTGGAGCGAAGCTGGTTCTCCATGTCCTCCTTCCACTGGTGGTAGTTGAAGGAAGTAAGCTGCTCCATTGGAGGAGCTATTTTGAATGCAGTGAGGGAGACAGAGCTGCTGTAGTGAATGCTGTGAGGAGAAAGAGCAACTTGTAGTGAATGTAGCGAGAAGAAATGATAACCTGTAAATCACACAATCAAACAGACAAAATAAGGTCGACAGTATACACTTTTGGAATTTTCATCACACCCAGCATAATTGATCAAGCAATCTTGATCAACAATTCCTTTACTTGGGATATTAAGTGGTAAATTCTCCGCTTCTGGTGCAGTACTGGAAGGAGCAAGTTTGCTGAAAAAAATGATCCAATAGGAGATCTAAGGAGGAGAAGTGCCTTGTCTTCGGAGGATTTGATACCATATTAAATTGAGCACATAGATCTATTGAAAAACACACAACTCACAAGATACATCACACAATTTACTCAGCAATTGAAGAATGAAACAATGCAAAAATGGCTTGCAACTGTGAATTCTTTCATTAATAAAAAATTAATTAGATAATAATTACAATGAAGTACAATGGCTAAATAGCCTCATTCAATTTGAATCCTATGTGAGGAAATTCGGATTAGTTTGACTCTACTTGAATGAATGGTTAACTGACCTTGTCTAAATCATTATCGGAGGACTGAATGGTTAATTGACCTTGTCTAAATCATTATCGGAGTTCATCAAAGTTCTAAAACACAACTCAAGTGTCTAATTTAGTGTTAACTAAGCCTAACTGACTATGGTAGGTGAGAAATGTGCCTCTCCTGCATGCATCCATGCAAACCTAGTGCTAACTGAATGTAGAGGACTAGAACTGAATGTAACTAACTCCTAACTAAGCTTGACTAGTCACCAACTCAACTCAACTGGCCTTGGTTGGTATCATCACTCCCAGTGGCTCCTAATTTGTAGGGATTGATCTAGGAGGCTCCTAAACTGATTCATGCAAGTGCAATCAGTGGCATTAGGCCTCAATTAGTGTTCCCCACACTTTAGTAACTAGAACATGTGTCCCAATTATGCCAAGTGGACCCAATGGTGCTAGTGACTAAAAATATACTAGAAGGACTCCCGATTTAGACATGACTCCTAATTTAGACATATGACCAAATTGGACAAGGGAGGATTAATAATCCTAACACCTCACATGACACTTATTTTCCACATATTAAATTGCTCAATAATTAATAAAGACAATAATTAAAATCAAGTACATGCCTTAATAATAATTATTTAGCAAAATTTCCCTAATATAATTAATTAAATCCATTTTGTACCCCTAGGTGTTTAGCAAGGTACACACTTTTGTTGGTCAAAATGTGGGGACATGACAATCCTCTCCTCTCAAATCTACTTGTCCTTAAATATAAGCACTCCATAGAGCTACAATTTTCTCCACCATGTTTCTATTGCACCACTCTGATCTTGGTCATTTCCCAAATGACCACCTATGAAAAAAAAATTGTCGACATAGTTGAGGTGAGTGAGTAGAATTCCTGGATCCCATTGCCTCCTCTACAAGGATCCAAATACTACTGCTCCCTTTGGAAATTTTCCATGCCCAAAAATTCCAGGTCTCGACGAATTTTTCTACCCCATTCCACTCATAAGTCAGAACAACAAAATTCCATCATAATAGAATATTAAAATCATGATGTAGAAATCATACCACCATACTGAAAGTTGAGAACTCTTAATGCTAAAATGAAAATTTGTGAGAATTCCCCACCCAACATAGAATTCTTTATGTGTGTGATGCACACTAGCACTGATGCTCATAGTTTCGTTGTTGCAATGACATATGCATGAGTCCCATGTCCAGTCGCAATGAGTATAGGCATCATCCAACCAACAAGGATTCCCAAACTACTCACAATAATATGATGCATCAAAATTATCTCCAAAAATGCAAGCATGAAAAATAACTGAGTGTCCCCTCATCCAACTTGAGAAAGTACTAACACCCCAATCACAAGGCCCATGTGAACACTTCCAATGGATCAACTCTTTGCCACTGGTCAAAGGGTACAAGAATCCATCCAACTGTGTGTATTTCCTCCAGAAATACCACCTTATGCAAGATATTTTCCTCATCAATTCCTTGTGGTAGTTTGCTTGCTGAACTGCCTTCCATTGATGATGATCATAAATTTTTCTGCAAGAAGATTCCCGATGACATGTAATATTCCACCCAATCCGTATGTGGCTGAATGGAATCAAGTGACATCAATATGTTCCCATGTCACTTCTGGGAGGGGAATAGTGCATTCAATTAAGTCATCATGAACACTTAGGAAATCCTCCAGCTTTTCCTGTTGCACCAATAAGGAAAATTCCTTTTCCCACTTTTCATCCCCACTTGATTTGGATGAAACAGAAGTGTGGGTAGAACTATGAATGAGATATATGCAATACTTATCCACCCAACTTATGGCTTCCTCATCTTCATCAATGGTTGATCCCACAAATGTGAGATCATCTGTCTCTTCCATGGAGAAGAGACTCTCTCCAGAAAACAACTCTAGTTTTCTTTGGAAAAGGTCAAGTGCTTGGTTCTGATTAGGCTTGTCTGCACAATTCTCAAGCAGATGAAAAACCAATTGCATCTCATGATATGCCATATCATGATATTTCTTCATATGTTAAATAATCCAATCAACCTTGTGAAGATGGATGAATGGTGCGTATGAGGGTAGGTGCCTTCCACTGATCATGAGCATAATGTTTTTTGAAAGAAGACTCCATGTGTGACATGTAATATTCCACCCAATCCATATGTGGCTAAATGAGATCAATTGAAAAAAATATGTGCCTATGTGGCTGTGTTGGAGAGGAATGGTGCATTCAACAAGTCATCATGAACACATAGGAAAGCCTCCAGCTCTTCCTGTTGCACCAACAAGGAAACTTCCTTCTCCCAGTTTTCATCCCCACTTGATGAGGCTGAAATAGAAGTGTGGGTAGAACTATGAATCATATCTCTACAATAATTATCCACCCAAATTATGGCTGCCTCATATTCATCAATTTCTGATCCCACTAAGGTGAGCTCATCTGTCTCTTCCATGGATAAGAGACTCTGTCTAGAAAACAAATCGATTTTTCTCTGGAAAAGGTCAAGTGCTTGGTTCTGATAAGGCTTATCTGCACAATTCTCAAGAACATGCAAAACCAAGTGCATCTCATGATACACCATCTCATGATATTCCTCCATATGTTCAAGAATGCAATCAACCTTGTGAATATGGATTAATGGTGTGTAGGAGGGTAGATGAGATCTTTGCAACTTCTCATGAAGTTTCTCTATATCCATCTTGGAATATTGGAGTGCACATTGAGTGCTCTTCAAGGAATCTTGGGTGGTTAATAATTGTTGTGTGAAATTGCATATCTCTTCTTCATCCTTCAAGGATGATCCATACAATAAGTCCACAATGTCAAGAAGTCTGTCTCTATCAGAAATAAACTGCAGAAAATTACCTTTGGTGCTTGTCATGGCCTTTTGAAACTTCTCCATGTATTCAATGGAATATTTCTCCTCCAACTTCCAACAGAGATTTTTCATCAATGCATATGTTCCATGGAGAGTGTGAAGAGCCTATTTTATTTTTCACTCACTCATATTTTGTAACCTTGGAAGAAAATGAGGTTCTTGCAGATGAACCTCTTCTTCTTCCCTCTCTCTGGGATCGACTTCATGAAACTCTAGTGGTGATGTGGAGGTTGATCTTGGAACCTTTTATTCCAGTGAAATATCTATGTCTCCAACATAGAGATATGGAAATTCCTTAGTATCTATGTCAGTGACATTTGAGCACCCATCAGTAGGTACTCTTTTAGTCACGTCCAAAGTGTTTCTTATTCCTCTGGATTGTTCTTCTACAACACTGGTGGAAGGGTCAAGTGAATGAACACCCTGCTCTTTTCTTGCACAATAATCATCGGTAAGGATTTCAGTTATGTATTCCATGGCTGCAACATATTTCTCTATATTCTTATGGGAAACTTCACCATGCTGCAAGAGAGTACAAAAATCAGAACTATGCCACATCCCTTTGCACCATATTTTTCTCCTTCGGATTTCGTAGTTCACACCCAGCTGGTGGGGGTGTCTCTTCTACTTCATTAGGAATTTCAAATGATGAATTAAGATATGATATTCCTTCTTATTTTGTATTTGATAAAAAATATTCCTTCACCATTGACACCATCACCCTTCTTTGCACTGATTGTGTGATCACCAATAGAGAAACTAGGAGTGAATTTATCTCCCTCACAATTGGCCTTCCTTTTGCAGTCCTCGGATGCAAGTGAAGAAATTTTATCCTTCCATGTATCAAATGGTTGTAAGAAAACATGACTGCTGAAAAAATCATAACCTTTATCATACATGTTCTTCACCTTATCCTCTTCTTGTATAGATACTTTGGTGGCCTACTCCTCCACCAAATTTTCTGGTTCACACCCAAGCGGCGTGGCCTTGTCTTCTTCTTCCTTATTTGGATAAAGAGGTGATTACAACTCTGATATGTAATATCCTTTTGGGTATGATCCAAAATATGTCTTTCCAACACCTTATGAACCCACATCCTTAGTAATGGTCCGAAGATCACCCACAAGGAAAATTAAAGTGCATTCATCTTCATTCTCTTCTTGTTGTAAGGGGAAACAAGCAAGACATTATGGAGGATATTATTTCACGCAACTTGAGGTTTCTCCTTCTTGAATGGTACTATGATCATTAATTGCAAAAAAATTTCTTGAATAAAAACCAAAGAATCTCATAATGCTTGAACATGTTGATGGATTTGAGGACTCTTCACTTTTGGTTCTTTCCTCCTCCTCATTGCTTACAAAGGTGGAACAACTTGGTTCCTCTAGGAATGATTTGTTTTTCTTGACAGAATAATCATCTGCATCCTTGGAATCAAATCCAAATATGAAATAAAAATACTCTTTGAAAGGAATTAATTTACAAACCTCTTCCCCTAAGGCAAGATACTCTTTGTAGTGATGGGGCAAGTTTTCAATTGCATCTATCATCTTTGCTAAATCCTTCTTAGGATTAGCCATTGGTAGTTCAACATTGCTTTCTTCATACTCCATATGGTCACAAAAGTAACCATCCTTGTCTCTTGACATTTGCAGTCCATCATTAACATAGATCACCTCTTCTTCTTCAACAAACTGATCAAAGTCATCATCTTCAACTATTGGTACAAGCCTCATGGTTGGAACTTGAATTGGTGATCTACAAAATTTCTTCCCCGAGAGACTACTTTCCACAAGAGTGGAGGAAAGTGATATTATGCCACTGTAATGTTTCAATATCTGATAAGTGATGCTTCTTCAAATTCAATTATTAATTTATGATTCAAACTGTGCCCTCAATCAGACAATTTTTTTACTAGGCAAATGGAGGTATTTTGCTGAGAAATTTAGGAATAGGGAAGCGTACAAAGGGAAAAAACCAAGTAAATTTTGAGGAAAGAGAATTCATCTTCCCTAACACATTTATATTGGGGACCATTTAGGTTTCAGATTCAGCTATGCTGAAACTTCCTCCCACGCTTTTGGGTCACCCAAACATCAAACTAGGAAGATTCCTTCAATTACCTTAACCGAGAGACTTGGGAAAATGAAAAAAGATGATATCAGACATTAATAAAACAAACAACAAGGTTTTTAATAGTTCAGAATAGTTATAGAAAGTTTTGGGAAGTTTAGGAGATATTTGGGAGAATTTGGCGATTTTTGGCTTGGTGAGGCCTTGCGCAGTGGAGGCTCCTCAAACCTTGTACGAATCCAACAAATTTTATGTTTGAAGGTCTGAATAGATATATTTTTTAGTTATTGACATATAAAAACATCCAGAATCGAATTTGGGTGACAAAAACTCTCATAATAAAAAAAACTATGAGACTAGTCAATTTTGACTAGTTATCTAGCTAAGGTGTACAATAAATCATGAAATTTGTATCATAATGAATTAAGTGCAGAGAATTTAATTTATAAGATCCTAATATATCTTTACTTAAAATATTACATCACCCATAATCATGCTCATGTCCATTACTCATTTACTAAAGCAATAAACTGATAAAAAACCCTAATTTTAATGATAAATTAAGCTCATACATGGAAGAATTGATATGTGGGATTATTGGAAATAAATATTAAAATATTAAAAATATTTTAAACATATGTTTATTGGATTATTCACATCAAATATACATGGAGGACTATCCACTCCAAATGGGGCTCAAAACAGTGAGCAGGAGGCCCATATATGGCATCAGGATGGATGGGAGCATAAGTGAAGCTTCCACTTTAGTAGAGATTGAACTTAATGAGGAGAATGGCTGAAAAATACATCTGATCTGATCTCATGGGTCTGTTCATGAGCGCTCGAACGCCTGTAAAGAGAAAGAGAGGGAGGAAGAAGAGTGGGGAAGGAAGGAATTGGGGCACGTCTCCAAAAGGTTGAGGCATGTCTCTAGGTAGAAGAAATGATTCACATAAAAATCAATAAAAAAACAAACAAAATGAGTAAGGGATCTCCCTTAGTCTTTTTATAAACCTTTGGTTACTTGTTTAGTAGGTGTTGGCCTCTTTCTCCTACTTGTCTCGACCCGCGGTTTAACAACAACACAATACCAGTAAGACACCAAAAGACATCAACCCGATAGAGCAAGATTATTTGACAACTCTCGTGAGGTAGACCCATTCTCACGTGATATATCTTAATGTGTAACTTCCAAAACCATGTTTCCGTAGTTGGCTAGGGATTATAGTCCCTTGGCGCGTGACCAAGGCCCTCAACATAGATAGGAGGATGGAGTCTATTGCTTGTGCGACGAAGGTGTAACTACATGACACAATCTATGCATGACACAACATTATCCTTAACTGCCTAAAAACTGGCACAATTGTGCAACTTATATTATAACTAAGCAGATTAACCATGAAATCATACATAACATGTCAGCAGTGCTTGTCATTCATTCATTCCTTAACTGATCAGTAATATTGCGACATACATTCAAGAATAACTGTAACAATATAAAGTAAGCAAACATTCACATAACATCCAATATCCACAACATTCATTCATTCGACACAGGAAATAACATGGAAACCCATTTAGGAAAAACCACCAAGGTGCTCTTTATATGGCATTAGAAATATAGGTAGCACCTTGCAGTCTATGAATTGTAGATTGTTCTTAGGATATATCTTTCCGACTCACTCTTGTTTCTCTCATGCTCTCTGGTTTATTCTTCTATTTATTCCTACTGATACGCACACAGCTTGGATCGACTCTTCTACTTTACTATATGCACACTCAGCTGCAGATTACTTCCACCAACAGTCTGCGCACTCAGTTGCAGATCTGTGGCTCAACAAAATTCTACTAGACTCCTCTAATGAGTAAAAAATAAACTACTAAAATGAATCGAATGGAATCCAACACCTACTAACATCTAACAAGGTCTAGCCCTTATCTAGAGTGGGTTCCTCCTACTTATAGCATTTACAAGACCATGTAGGTTTGAATGAGTACTAATCAATTATTACAAACACAAGTAGCTACAAAATATCTGCAATTACATTAATTCCAGGCCCAACTTGTCGCAAAATTCCCGCATGACATTAACAACAACCATAACTAGTCGCGGAAACATCTTTCAGCCTTCTGTACCGGTCATAACTAGCTGTAAAACTATCCTTGGTCTTTTGTCGGTTTGTACCTATTCTTATTTAACTCTTCTACCTGTGTCTTCCAGCTACTTAGATATGCCTTTCCTCATCGAAGCTATCCTCATCGCATCCTCCTCTGCCTGCTTTCCTCCGTCGCCTGTCCATTTTTCCTCTTGTGCTTGTGCGACGGATTCATCCTTGTGAACTTTTCCTAACCCAACAGTAGGTATAGGTGACCTGTGAGAGAAAGTAATACACATAGAATCTGTAACCCTAACAATGAATGAGCCCTCCTTGATAATTTTATCAAGTTGAGTCCTCAAAGATGTTTACATTATTGTATCCCGCTTTCCTTGACCCAGAGTTTCTATTTTCCCTATGACAGATTTTGCTGGCTTCCCTGCTTTTATGGCTGAACTCAAAAAGGGAAACCATGCCCTCCTTTGGTCTGATGTTCCCTTCTTTTGATTATGACAACTTTTTCTGCCTTCTTCTTTTGTTACTGCACTCCTAACTGGCAACTGCGCTCTCCTCTAGTCTGATGTTGCATTTTGAGATATGACTGCTTTTGTCATAGATTTTGGCAGTTTCCTTCTTCCTCTGATTGCTTTCTTTTGTTAGTCTTCTTGTTAGTTTCTAAATATTCTCCTTGGCAATTTGGCTTTATCATTGTACCCCTCATGACATGGCGCTTATTCTCCACATATTAAACTACTTAATAATTAATAATGGAAATAATTCAAATCAAGTAAATGCCTTAATAATAATTATTTAGCAAAATTTCCGTAGGATAATTATTTAATGCCAGTTTGTCCCCCTAGGTATTTACAAAGGTCTACACTTTTGGTGGTCAATGTGTGGGGACATGATAGTCTTCCCCTCCGAAATCATATTTTCCTCAAGAAGAAGCACTCCAGAGTGATGCAATTTTTTCCACCATGTTTTTGTTGCACCACTCTGATCCTGGTCATTTCCCAAATGACCACCTATGACAAATTTTTTTTACATCTAGTTGAGGTGACTAAATAGAATGCCTACATCCCAATTCCTCCTCTGCCATGATCCAAATACTAATTCTCCCTTTGGAAATATTCCATGAACAAGAATGCTAGCGTCCCATGGTATTTTCTGCCCCATTCTACTCATCAGTAACAACAAAAAAATTCCATCATTATAGAAGATTAAAATCATGACGTGGAAATCATACCACCATACTAAAAGTTGAGAACTCTGTTAGAAAACAGGCCCGCAGAGAAATAATAGATATACAGTTAAATCATTAAACAAGATGCAAAACACATTAAACACATTACAGAGAGACACCTGTATAACATGGTTCACCTAAACGACGGGCTATGTCCACAAAGAAATTGCCAGTCCTTTTATTACAATCCAAAAATATGTAGGGATATAAAATGCAGCAAAACCGTTGCACTTCCTCTTCACACTCTCACAGTCTCTCTCACACAATCACATAGATTTTTTACAATGCTATAATGCCATACATAGTCATGTTACAATGCTTTCTTTTATAGGGGAAAAATACCATGGGAAAATACTGCGGTTAACCCAATACTAAGGGTTTGCAAAACTGTTGGCCAACAAAAATCCCAAAAAATTTTCACGGGGGATCTACCCCTGAACCTCAAAGCAGGGGGAACGAGTGTACAATACACCTGGGGTACAAACACGACTAAATAATATCTTTGGATCTAGAAGATCAGGCTCCACAACCAACAATATCCCACTTGGATATTGATCATGGCAACTGCATCCCTACTGCGCTTGCTGGACTATGCTCTGCACCTTGGACTTGGAAAATTTATTATTTTCACCTTCATTCTTGAAGGCCAACAGAAACCAAGTAGGAACTCAGTTTCTCTCTAGTTACTCCCTTTGTCAACATGTCTAGAGGATTCTAGCTAGTATGTATCTTTTCCAGTTTTAACAGTTCTTCATCTAGAACAAATCTTATGAAGTGGTACTTGAGTTGTATATGTTTAGTCTTCAAATAAAAGGTTGAGTTATTTGCAAGATGAATGGAACTATGGATATCACTGTACAACCTACTATACTCCTGCTTCTTACCCAATTCTTCCATGAACCTCTGCAACCAAATCATCTCCTTACTAGCCTCTGTAGCAGCAACATACTCTGCTTTCATTGTTGAAAGTGCAACAACCTGTTGCAGTTTGGAAATCCAACTTACTGTTGTTCTACACACAGTAAACACATACCCTGTGGTGCTCCTCTTGCTATCTTTATCACCATCCATATCTGCATCAACATATCCCTGTAGAATAGTGTCTGAACCTCCAAAACATAATGCATGAGAAGTGGTACCTCTCAAATACCTAAGAATCCACTGTATTGCTTTCCAATTCTCTTTACCTGGATTATTCATATACCTTCTCACAACTCCCACTGCATGTGCAATATTTGTTCTTGTGCACACCATGGCATACATCAAGCTTCCAACCGTTGATGAATAGGGAATCCTAGACATGTAATCTATATAATCCTGCATCTATGGACACATCTCCTTACATAGTTTGAAATGACTGGCTAAAGGTGTATTAACTGGTTATGCATTTTGCATTCTAAACCTCTGCAACACCTTTTCTATGTACTCACCTTGAGACAACGTCAATTTGTGATTTTTCCTATCTCTTGTTATTCTCATACCAAGGATTTTCTTTGCAGCACCCAAATCCTTCATCGCAAATGATTTAGCTATTTTTCTTTTGAGCACATTTATATCCTGCATGTTAGACCCTACAACAAGCATGCCATCCACATACAATAAAAAGCTAATATATCTTCCGTTATATAGCCTCTTGAAATAAACATAGTGATCAGAATGGCATCTATCATAACCTTGTTCTGTCATAAACTTATCAAATTTTAAATACCATTGCCTTGGAGCTGGCTTCAGACCATACAAGCTCTTCTTCAACCTGCAAACCAATTTCTCCTTCCCTTTGACCTCATACCCCTGTGGCTGCTGCATATAAATCTCTTCCTCCAAATCCCCATAGAGAAAGGCCGTTTTTACATCTACTTGTTCAAGATGCAAATCTTCTATAGCCACTAGACTTAAAATAGTTCTAATTGAAGTCATTTTGAAAATAGGAGAAAATATTTCATCAAAGTCAATACCTTTCTTTTGTGCAAACCTGTTTACAACAAGTCTAGCCTTGTACCATTTCTGGCCTCCATCTTCTTCCTTCAACCTGTAAACCCATTTATTCTGCAATGCCCTTTTTTCTGCAGGCAACTTAACTAGATCCCAGGTCTGGTTTCTTACCAATGAGTCCATCTCCTCATTCATTCCTTACTCCCACTTCTTTCTAGTTTCTATCTGCATTGCTTCTTCATAACATTCTGGTTCACCAGAATCAGTCAACAATAAATAATACAGTGAAGGAGAGAATTGTTCAGGGGGTTTAGTTAACCTGGCAGACTTTCTTACAGTTGTAGGAGTTTCAGGTACCTACTGCTTTTCTTGATTTTCTGGTGCCTTTGGAACTTCATCTTCTTTGATTTCATCAAGCACTATGTACTATGTGTTTTCCTTTTCACCTTTCTTTCCCTACAACTGATCTTTGTACATAACCTTTTCATTGAATACTACATCTATACTTCTAATGATTTTTCAGTTTTCATATTCCCATAAACGATAACCAAAATCGTCTACCCCGTATCCAATAAAGGTACATTTCTTGGATTTAGCTTCAAGCTTTGTTCTATCATATTTATCAATATGGACAAATGCTTCACAACCAAAACTTCTCAGAAATGAGTATTTTACCTGTTTACCCGTCCATGCCTCCTTTGGAATCCCACCATCCAAAGCACTTGAAGGCCCTCTATTTATTAAATAAACATCAGTGTTTACAACATCAACCCAAAACTGTAAGGGAAACCTTGCATGAAATCTCATACACCTTGCACACTCCATGATTGTTATGTTCATCCTTTCTGATGCACCATTTTCTTGTGGTGTTCCAGGGACTGTCTTCTCTCCGTGAATCCCATTGTGTGAACAGTAATTATCAAAATCCTTGCTGCAGTATTCACCTCCATTATCAGATCTGAGACATTTCAACCTTTTTCCTGTCTTATTCTTAGCCAAAGATTTCCACTTCTTAAAAGTATCAAACACATCATATTTCTATCTAATGCAATAAACCCAAGTTTGTCTAGTTGCATCATCAATAAAAGTAACATAATAATGAGAACCACCAAGAGATTGTACCTGAGCTGGTCCCCATGCATATGTATGGACAAGCTCTAACTTTTCACTCTTATTTTGTTTCCCAACCCTGAGAAAACTAGCTCTCTTTTGTTTTCCATAAACACAGTTCTCACATAATTCCAAACTTATCTGCTTAAGATCTGGAAGCAGTTTTCTTGAGTGGAGAATCTTCATCCCCTTCTCACTCATGTGGCCAAGCCTATGATGCCACAACTCCGCACCTATTTCTCTGGAAGCTACAAAGATAGAATAATCAATATTATGAGGATATAAATATAATGTACATATCTGATCTCCTTTTGCTATTACCATTGATCCTTTAGTGACCTTCCACCACGTTTCTCCAAATGTAGACACACAGTCGCCATCTCCCAACTTCCCTGTTGAGATCAAATTTATTTTCATAGCGAGAATGTGCCTTACATATTTTAGTAGCCAGTCATTTCCATTATTTAACTTAATCCGTACCTTACCCTTTCCAACAATTTTACATGGTTCATCATCCCCCAATAACACATACCCAAAATCACCTTGAACATAATCATGAAAGAATTTCCTATGGGGTCTAGCATGACATGAAGCCCCTGAATCTACTACCCAATAATCACTAGTATTATCTAATGCAAGAATCAAAGCATCTTGTAACACATCAACTACTACATTCGCTTCCTAAGTAGTCTCTTGTTGCCTCTCACCTTTCTTCTTTGGTGCTCTGCAGTCTCTCTTTAGGTGTCCTTTCTTTCCACAGTTCCAACACTATTTTTTTGAATGTGGACTTGGATCTACCATTCTTAGACTTTCCATGATTTTGTTGGCTCCTTCCTCCCTCATTTTTTTCCCTCTGCTCTCCATGGTCAACGCATTACATGATGTCTCACCCGTCCTTTTTCTTTGCATTTCCTCACTAAGAATAACAACAACAACATCATCAAACTTAAGAGTGTTTGAACTAGGGACAAAGTTACTTACAGCCATGGCCAAGCTATTCCAGCTTACTGGCAATGAGCACAAGATTAGAAGAGCCCTAACCTCATCATCAAATTTCACATTTACAGAACTTAACTGACTCGTAAGTGTATTAAACTCATTTAAATGATTGAAAACAGATCCACCTTCCAACATCTTCATATTAAAGAAACGCTTCGTTAAAAATACCTTGTTGGAAGCCGAGGGTTTTTCGTAGAGCTTACCCAATGCGCTCATCATGCCATCCATTGATTTTTCTTTCGAAATATTGAAAGCCATCGATGAAGCTAGGCACAACCGTAATGTTCCCAGTGCTTTTCTGTCAAGAACCTCCCATTCTTCATCCTTCATAGCCGCCGACTATTTTGATTTTTTTCCCAATGGTAGGTACAGATCCTTCTGGTAGAGATAGTCCTCCATTTGCATATTCCATAACTGATAGTTTTGGCCGTTAAATTTATTGACCCTAAACTTTCCCTCTTCTACCATTTCTCCCACTCGAACTAGGAACCCTTCTTTCCTGCAATTTTACCAACCAAATAGACCTTTTGGCTCTGATACCAATTGTTAGAAAATAGGACCGCAGAGCAATAACATATATACAGTTAAATCATTAAACAAGATGCAAAACACATTAAACACATTACAGAGAGACACAGATATAACGTGGTTCACCCAAACGATGGGCTACGTCCACAAAGAAATTGCCATTCCTTTTATTACAGTCCAGAAAGATGAAGGGATACAACCTGCAGCAAAGCCGCTACACTTCCTCTTCACATTCTCATAGTCTCTCTCACAAAATCATAGAGATTGTTTACAATGCTATAATGCCATACACAATCATGTTACAATGATTTCTTTTATAGGGGAAAAATACCATGGAAAAATACTGCGGTTAACCCAATACCATGGGTCCACAAAAATATTGGCTAACAAACATACCAAAATTTTTTCTCGGGGGCTTCGCCCCCAAACCTCAAAGTAGGGGGAGTGAGTGTACAGTACACCTAGTGTAAAAACACCACTAAATAATATCTTTGTATCTGGAAGATCAGGCTCCACAACCAACAAACTCTTAATGCTAAATTGAAAATCTCCGAGACTTCGCCACTCAACATAGAATTCTTTATGTGCCTGATGCACAATAGAACTAAAGCTCATAGTTTTGATGCTGCAATGAATATGTGTGAGTCCCATGTCCAACCATAATGAGTATAGGCATCATCCAACCAACAAGGATTCCCAAAATTCTCACAATAATATGATGCATCACAATTATCTCAAAAAATGCAAGTAGGAAAAAAATAAGTGTCCCCTCATCCAACTTGAGAAAGTACTGACACTCCAACCACAAGGCCCATGTGAACACTTCCAATGGCTCAATTATCTGCCACTGTTAAAAGGGTACAACCATCCATTCAACTATGTGTATTTCCTCCACAAATACCACCTTATGCAATATATTTTCCTCATTAACTCCTCTTGGTAGTTTTCTTTCTCAGCTTCCTTTAACTGCTCATGAGTGTTGGAGACATTTACCATCATACACACTCTTTCAGTCAAATTGGCCCAGTTAAACCACTATCCTAAGTATAATTGACATAAATTGACATCAGTGGAGCATTAATTTCCATCATCCAGTCACACCCACGCCTACCTACAGTCAAGGAGGCTAACTCAGCCTTCTCCTACAGTCAAGGAGGCTAACTAGAGCACTCCGGGGGTGATGTGAGTGACATTAATGCACCTAATTGCTAACTGGTGGTTACAATCAGTTCAACCAGTTAGTTAAGGTGCCTCCAGTCATTAAATATATTATTTAATGATTATTTATTATTATTTAATGATCTGGAGTCAACAAGGCGCCTCCACCAACTTTTGATGGTCAGTTCAGCTTCAGTTAACCGCATCGGGGTTCATTGAAGTCATGGAGCACTAGCACTTGATGGTTGGCTTGCTATGACATGTGTTTGATCTCCTTCAGTTGAGATTCAGTCATTTATTGCACTCCGACTTCAGTTAGGGTTTGGTGAGTCAATTAGGGTTTTGGTCATGTGGTTAACTGAGTGTGATTGAATGGCTAAGAGTCAGTTAAGCTAGACTCACTCACTGAATTTGAATTGTCTCCTTAGGTATTTGAATTCTTCATGGAGTTAAGCTATTGCTTAATATTGGTATTGTAACCATTCATTGTTTATTAAAAACACAGAGAGGAAACCATTCTGGTTCCGATTAACACCATTTCATGAGTATTTGTTGATTTTTTTCTTTGATGAGATTGATTCTTAGTTCCTAGATCATGTGCAAGAATTAATATGGTATCAGAGCTACGACGGGAAGAAGATATATCTCTCAAGAACAAGATTTTTGACAGATTTCTCCAAGAAAAGTGAGCAATAGTTCAAAAATCCAACACTGCACCAGAAGCCAAGGCTTACCACTTAATACCCCAAGTAAAGAACTTGTTGATCAAGCTTGCTTGATTGACTATGCTGGGTGTGATGAAAGCCTAAAATGTGCAGGTTGTCCGATCTTACAGTGCCTCTTTTGTTTTGATTTGCAGGTTTTAACAGGTACAACTTCGAATGGACTCATCAATCCCTCTTCTCACCCCATTCACAAGCTATTCGGAATGGAAGTTGAAGATGATTGCATCTCTGAAGAGACGAGGTCTCTATGAGGCATCTATTGGAATTGGAAAAGAGTCTTATGAGAATGAGAATGACTGGCTAAATGACGGTGATATAGCTTTTGGAGCAATATGTTTGGCCCTTTCTCCTAGCTTGTACTACCTTATTATTGGTTCTGCTGAATACCCAAAGGAAGTCTGGACAAAATTGGACAGAACCTTTGGCAAGCACAATGAGGATCATAATAGTAATTTGGATATCACAGCCAGCACCACAAGAGTTCTTTACTCAAAATTCTGGGCCTCTACTCTCTCTGATGAAGTTTTTCAAGATGAAGATGAAGCATAATCTTCTACACAGTCAATTCGAAGTGAAGAAAGTCTCCATGTAGTGACTCCTTCTCCTGATGCTCCGGAAGTTCATGAGATCTCTGATATCTCATATTCTCATATTTATGAAATAGAAGAAGACATTTGAATCTCTGATATTGAAGAAAAATACTGCTGCACTTCCATGCAAACATTCACCGGTGATTTTCCTTTGAATTCTGTGCAAAACTTACCAGTAATTGCTTTCGAAAGTGAAGAGAAATTTGATTTTTATCCCTCTAATGTTGCTGCTGGTGTGAAAATATGTAAAAAATTGGAAATTTTTGAAGAAATATCAGATTATAAGAGTCACACATTTTCTCCCCATGATCTAGATCTTCCAGCAAAATCCTGTAGGATTGCATGCACCAAAATTCAGAATTTTGAAGAAAAAGAAAACTGTGCATCCACCGTCTCGGTTGACCATAATTTTGGATGTGATATGAACCTTATTGGATCTGATATGGTCTTATTTGGATCTGATCTGATATTTCTTGGTTCAAAATTTTAGGTTCATAAACCTTCAGTACTGCTTGTAGCTGTTCTCATCAACGGTGTGAAGAAACAAGTACTGCAACTCTGCTTCGAAACTGCTGCTGGGGATTTGATTTGATTTCATAGTTTTGGATCTGTTGTGAAATTATTTAGATATTATTTACATTCTGATATGATATTATTTTGTTCATATTTTAAAATCCAAGAGTTTTCAGTCATGCTTGTAGCTGCTCTCACCAATTTCGGTGTGAAAAATCAAGTACCGCAGTTCTTCTTCAATTTTGCTGATGGGGATTTGGTGTTAGTTTCCTCTTATGAGGTTGCTGATATTTTATTTTGTGAATCATTATATATTTATGAAGCTATATCAGATTATGGAGCTCAAGCATTCTCTCTCTAGAGTCCCATGGATTCTCTACCTTTGGTCACATGCTCATCTCCTCACAGAACAAGTAAAGAGGAAGACATTCTGCATCTGCTTGGACACTTGCTCCTAAAAATTGGGGCTGATTTTACCACTCATGGTTTGATGTTCAAGGCTGAAACATATCATTTTCTTGAGTGTTCCACACATGGTTCGAATCCTCAAGAACCTTTGCTCTCTCTTCAGATGATTTCAGCTACTCTACATGGGTCCAGTCTTCACCGTGCAGCTGTTTATATTTCTGATTTAGTTGAGTGCATTGTTCTTCTTCCAAAGTGGAATATTCCTCCAGACATATTCTTTTAAGTTTGGATTCAGAGGTTCACATGCACAGTCTCAGGATGCTGCTGCATAGAAGAAGCAATTCTTGATTTATTACTTAGTTTGAAGGGGGGGATTTTTCCCATGAGGTTTTCCTTGTTTCCTTGGTTATATTAAGCAGTTACTTTATTGTATAGCGTCGTGACCTATGGACTTTGTTTCCGGGGCCCTATCATTTTTATGCATCTATGTTTTCTAACTCTTCTTGAGTATAGCTTAGGGGGTGGTGTTGGAGACATTTACCATCATACACACTCTTTCGGTCAAATTGGCCTAGTTAAACCACTATCCTAAGTATAATTGACATAAATTGACATTAGTGGAGCATTAATTGCCATCATCCAGTCACACCCACGCCTACCTACAGTCAAGGAGGCTAACTTATCCTTCTCCTACAGTCAAGGAGGCTAACTGGAGCACTCCAGGGGTGATCTGAGTGACATTAATGCACCTAATTGCTAACTGGTGGTTACAATCAGTTCAACCAGTCAGTTAAGGCGCCTCTAGTCATTAAATATATTATTTAATGATTATTTATTATTATTTAATGATATGGAGTCAACAAGGCACCTCCACCAACTTTTGATGGTCAGTTCAGCTTCAACTAACCTCATCGGGGTTCATTGAAGTCATGGAGCACTAGCACTTGATGGTTGGCTTGCTATGACATGTGTTTGATCTCCTTCAGTTGAGATTCGGTCATTTATTACACTACGACTTTATTTAGGGTTTGGTGAGTCAATTAGGGTTTTGGTCATGTGGTTAACTGAGTGTTATTGAATGGCTAAGAGTCAGTTAAGCCAGACTCACTCACTGAATTCAAATTGTCTCCTTAGGTATTTGAATTCTTCATGGAGTTAAGCTATTGCTTAACATTGGTATTGTAACCATTCATTGTTTATTAAAAACACAGAGAGGAAAGCATTCTGGTTCCGATTAACACCATTTCATGAGTATTTTTTGATTATTCTTTCATGAGATTGATTCTGAGTTCCTAGATCATGTGCAAGAATTAATAATGAGCATAAAGTTTTTTGCAAGAAGACTCCATGTGTGACATGTAATATTCCACCCAATCCATATGTGTCTGAATGGAATCAAGTGAAAACAATATGTTCCTATGTGGATGCTGGGATGGGAATGGTGCATTCAACAAGTCATCATGAACACCTAGGAAATCCTCCAGCTTTTCTTGTTGCACCAACAAGGAAAATTCCTTCTCCCTATTTTCATCCCCACTTGATGAGGCTAAAATAGAAGCGTGAGTATAACTATGAATCACATATTTGCAATACATATCTCAAAAACTTATGGATGCCTCATATTCATCAATGGTTGATCCCACTAAGGTGAGCTCATCTGTCTCTTCCATGGAGAAGAGACTCTCTCTAGAAAACAACTCTAGTTTTCTCTGGAAAAGGTCAAGTGCTTGGTTCTGATCAGGCTTCTCTACACAATTCTCAAGCACATGAAAAACTGAGTGCATCTCATGATCCACCTTCTCATGATATTCCTCCATATGTTCAAGAATGTAATCAACCTTGTGAAGATGGTTGAATGGTGTGCAGGAGGGTAGGTGTGAACTTTGCAACTTCTCATGAAGTTGCTCTATCTCCATCTTGGAATATTGGAGTGTACCTTGAGTTCTCTTTAAGGAATCTTGGGTGGTTAATAATTCTTGTGTGAGCTTGCATATCTCTTCGTCATCCTTCAAGGATACTCCTTACAATAAATTCACAAGCTCAAGGAGACTGTCTCTATCAGAAAGCAACTACAGAAAATTACCTTTGGTGCTTGTCATGGCCTTTTGAAACTTCTCCATGTATTCAATGGAATATTTATCCTCCAACTTCAAATAGATATTTGTCATCAATGTGTTTCTTCTACAACTGCTTCCCCAATTTTTTTGATATTTTAGGCCCCCTCCTATTTTTTTTGAAAGCTTACTTAAACTAGTCTTCTAACTCAAGGAAGTCTATCTTGCACACTTAGTTTTTTCAAAACGTTTGAGCAACAGAAGTTTTGGCTAAGTAAAACTTACTTTTTCACTACGACATATTAGAGTAACTTGGCCAGTTTCTCTGACGTGTTGGAGTAACTTGGCCAGTTGCTCCAAAACAGTCAGTTTGATCAAAATAAATTTTTTCATGCTCGACCATTTCAGCATATATCAAAGAAATCCACCAACAATGTCAATGGTAACTCACGAATCTCCACTGAAAAATTCATAGGATCTTGGTAATTGTCACCGATATTAAAGGTTGCTGAGTTTTCAGGGAAGTTCAAAATTTCCCACCAATACGGTCACAACAAAAGTGAAGTCACCGACATGTTGAGCATCGACAGAGTCAATCAAAGGATTTCAACAAGTCACCGTCGACACGGTTGAAAAATAATCAGTAGTTCTCATTGAAACATTCAAAGTCGTAGGTGAAAGCGTAATGGCGTTGCCAATATTTTTGAAGGTTTTCAAAGAGTATCACCAACATTGTCGACGTAGTTATTGTTCTTGTAGTGATCGACATTTTTGAGCCAAATGAGGTTTTCCCAACCACTGCATTTGAAACATTCAACCACCGTATTTAATACCCAATGACCACATTTATGGCCATTTTTATTCATTTTTCTATATATGTGGGTGGATTTATTTAGTTTTTATCACACAGAAGGACATTTATCCCAATAACCAATCGTGGAAGGATGCTTGCAACCATTTTATCTAGTCACAACCCACAACTTTTCAACTTTTGATAGGTAGGAACCTCATCTTTTGAATTCTTTGTTTTTTATAAGGTTAAAGATTTTATTTATGGTATAAAGGCCCGTGGATGTTCCAGGTCTAGTTAGGGTTTTCCCTCCTCTTCCTATCTGCATGTAACCTCCATATACAACATAAATCCCCATGATGCCATCACGTGATTTAGGCTCTCTTCGATTTTCACGATCTGAATGCACTTTGGTTTACATTTAGTTTTGCTAGTTACACATGGCAATTAGTAGAGCATGAACTCCCTTAGGGATTTATCCATGTTTTCTATTGTTTCCAATCAAGGTTTATCCTCTGTGTGGGTTAAATGTGTACCTATGACACAGTCACTTGGACATTGCTTAGTTTTATGTTAAGACGTGCGTGAACCCAAGTTTTGTGATTCTTTTACCTATTAGCTTGGATTTGTTGGGTGCACCTTCCTAGGGTAGATAATAGCAGCAGTCAGCTTCACGTTTACCATGAGCAAGATAGGGCATAGGGTTTTTCTGGACTGGTAATTTAGAAACATTACTTTCATAGAGTTTTAGCCCATCCTTTATGGATATATTTCTCATGGTTTTTCTCTTTTCCTCATGGTTAAATCATCGAGAAAATAGTTACTTGTTTGAGTTTCTTAGGGAGGAGTTATACCCGAGCCAGTCTATAAAAAATCCAACAAGCTCTATTTTTATGTAATTGCATACATCATAAACTCGTCGGAGGACGGAGGTTGCTGGGAACGTTGTATAATTTTTTTTCGCAGTATTACTTGATAAAAATATAACACTGGATATGTAACCATGGTTTTCCTCCCAAATATAACACTGGATAATGATTGCATTCTCCAATTTTGAGGTTCAATGTATGTTTTTCTGAGGTCGGTTATACATATAGTAGTTTGTTTTCAATATAGGACACCTCAGTACAATGATGCATGTTTCTTGGTACTGATATCTTTGGTTGTTTACATCAAATATGGTATTAAAGTTCGAGACACTTCTCATTATTCTCGTGTCCATGCACCACAAGTTCTATTTTTGCAAAGCGGGATTCCTGAGAATAATTTGGAAACACACCTTGAAACAAAGAATCTACGCAATGACTAAGAAAGGTAGAAAAAAGAAGGCAAATCCGAGTGGATAAGAATCATATTGTGAAATCGTCTCGGGCTCCAGGACTGAAACTAAATTGAATGATACTAAAACAATCACATGAATAGATCTAGAATTCAAATGGAGAGAGCTCTACCAGATGATTAGAGATAAGAACATCCCAGACGTTGTTCTTGAAGAGATAGTATTATATCAAGGCATAAAGAGATCATACATTACCAAATATGCTACGTGCCCAGATATTTTTCCCTGTTCAGAAGTTCTGGGGTGGATCCTACCTCGAGTGGATTCCTCCTTGAGGATTATTTCAGATGTCAAAGGGGATGAATTTGCTTCATTTAGTCCAGCTTATATAACAATAACCTACAAATTACCTTCACCACAGGTCATGACGACCGAGGATTGGATCACAAGGATTGACATTGATCCCTTGGAGTATGCAAAAAGGATGGTGGTACCAAGCCCAACAGTTACGATATAAGGAAAGTGGGGAGTATGAAAATCAGAGCTCGAGGACCCCATTTAGAATCATAGCTTTGATGTTAAACAAAATTTTCGGCCAAGCTGATGGATTCATCTACAAATTGAATTGGGTTCCTCTAATTTATTATGTAGCCTTTGAAGAAACAACTTTTAATTGGGCAGATATTATATTAAACAACCTGACATCCTATGTAGTAGATGCACAGGGAGGTTTGACTTGGAAGAGGGTTGAGTTCTACATGTCATCTTACCTTATTAACTGCATTTTAAGTAGACACCCATTCCCTAAGCTGGGGTACACTTGGAACTAGACTGAAGTTCCAATCTACGTGGTCTATCAGATTCTCTGGGCCCACAAATACACAGGTTATTACAAGCTGATATGTGAAGAGTTTCTTATGCCTCTTTACGAGATAATATTCCTAAGAGAACCAAATTGCTTATCCGACAATGCAATGGAGGTCATAAGTGAGTATGGAGATTGCTACCATTCGTAGGAGGGAACCTACCTTAGGATGTATGGGTGTTCCAGAGCTCTGACCCTCCTACCAAGATACATCACATACTTCGTAGTCCATAAGGAGACTTCTAGGAAAATATTTTTGAATAGGGTTGGTAGTTTCCTACATGAAATGAAAAAAAATATTTCCCCCACTGCCTTTTGGCATAGGAGGATACAAATTCTCCAAGGTAAAAGGAATTTATGACTTTGTAAAGGATTCGGAGGCTTTTCATTGTGGAGAAATTTTTTTCCAAATAAATGATAGCAGAGGAAAGGTCACAGAACATTGCGCGACCATGAAAATACACTATGAATACTCAGACTTATTCAACAGAGACGAAGAAGTATTTATAAGGGATAATAATATGACTGAGTTAAGCAAGATATTTTCTAAGAAAAGTGGTACCAATGGGAGAAAAGGTGGTAGAACTAAAACAGAGCCGAGGCTGCAGAAATAGAAATAAGATTCTTTAAGGTTGCAACAAGTAGAGACTGAGAAAAAACTAAGAGAAGAATCTGAGAAGAGGTAGGAAGAAAAATCCCTGAGGCAACAGGAAGAGGAGAGGACAAGGAAGGAAAATGAAGAGAGAGCACAAAAGGAGTCCGAGGAAGTGACAGAAGAACTCAGAAGAAAGGAGGAGGAAGATAGGATTGGGGGACTTTGGAACAAGAATCATCCCAGAATGACTTGATGGACCCAGATCGTCCTGCCTCATCAAGTGAAAAAATAATCGGTGGTCAAATTCAGTTTGGAGAGCTTGGGCTAACCCCATTCACTCCATCAAAGAAACACACCATGGCCCACCTATATACAATCATTTTTTATAAATCAAGGAATACCATCAAAAGGAGGTCAGAAAAAAGGTTGAAGATGGGCATGCAAGCTAACATAGTCGCCGTCACTAAAAGTGCTATAATGGAGGGTACACACAAGGACCCAAAATTCTTGGCCTTAGTAAACATAACAGCTGCATAGGCCAGCGCTAACAATGTCGACCGGTTAATGGACAATGTGGAACGCAATAAAGAGAAAATGCTTAATCTCAAAGACAATCTAGTTAAGACACGAGGAGAGGGTATATACTTAAAAAGGAAGTATGATTCCATCCTCTAGGAGAAAGAAAAGCTAATAAGCAAATACCAGATGGTGGAGACGAAAAAGGACACACTAAATGTGCAATTGGTAATCATGGAAGGAGAAGTGGAAGTGTTGAAAAATAAGGTAGAAGAGTTGGTAAAGAAAAATGAATCTATGGAGAATCAACTGAATTTAGCTAGTGAGAAAAATCAAGACATCACTCCTTTTTGTGACCAAGCTTGCAATTTTTGAAAAAAGATACACCAGGCTTAGGTGACTGTTGCAGGAGAAATCTACAAAGTCAGGTTAATAATGACAAGACTAAGAGTGATTGCAGCTGAATCAATGGAGTTCAGAAAAGGACTGACAGAGGTCATTAAAAGGTCAAAATCCAGTTGAAATGGATGGAAGTCGGTTCATAAATTCCCAAAAATTTTCCCCAAAAGAAAATAGAGGGCATAAAATTAGAAATGGCACTCCTTGAGTTTTGTAGGAAGGTTGCCAGAGGTTGAGAAATGAACTTTCCAAAACTGTTGAAAAATGTGAGGCATTTTATAAGAAGATACAACAAGTCCATGAAAAGTGCTAGATTCCTTTGATTACAAAGATAACCGATCTTCCAGGAAAATACCAACATATGGAGCATTTGCAGGATATATTACAAGAAGACATAGAATACATTAGAAAGATAGAATCTTTCAATGCAGAAGATATTAACCATTTTGATGGGCATGATTCTATCAACACTTACCTCTTAGAAGACAAGTGCAAGACCGTGATAGAAGAAGTGACACTCATAGAGAGACATATGTCATCACATGAAGTGATCTTGCAGGTACTAGAGCTAATAAAGTACAAAAATATTGCAAAAGAGGCCAATGCGTGGGGAGCGTATGTTTCTAGAATGGCAACGCCCACTTGAATATTTTGTATTTTATAGAAATTTTTGGCATTTTCCTAAGTAAAGGACTAGAAGAACAACTTGGTTCCTCTAGGAATGATTTGTTTTTCTTGACAGAATAATCATCAACATCCTTGGCCTCAACTCCAAATCTGCAATAAAAATACGCTTTGAAAGAAATGAATTTACAAATCTCTTCCCCCAAGGAAAGATACTCTTTGTAGTGGTGGGAAACGTTTTCAATTGCATCTATTATCTTTGCTAAATCCTTCTTAGGATTAGCCATTGGTAGTTCAACATTGCTTTCTTCATACTCCATATGGTCACAAAAGTAACCATCCTTATCTATTGACATTTTCAATCCATCATTAACATAGACCGGCTCTTCTTCTTCAACAAACTGATCAAAGTCATCATCTTCAACTATTGGTACTACCCTCATGGCTGCAACTTGAATTGGTGATCTGCAAAATTTCTTCCCCGTGATATTACTTTCCACAAGAGTGGAGGAAAGTGCTATGATACCATTGTAATTTTTCTAGATCTTATAACTAGTACTTCTTCAAATTTAATTATTAATTTATGATAAAAACTGTGCACTCAATCATGAATTTTTTTTTACTAGGCAGATGGAGGTATTTTGCTGATAAATTTAGGAATAGGGAAAACGTGCAGAGGGAAAAAACCAAGGAAATTTTCAGGAAATATAATTAGTTTTCACTAACACATTTATATTGGGTACCATTTAGGTTTCATAGTCATCTATGCTGAAACTTACTCCCACGCTTCTGGGTCACCCAAACATGAAACTATGAAGATACCTTCAAGTCCCTTCAAATAGAGGCTTGGGAAAATTCACATAGATTATATCAGAAGTTAATACAACATAAAATAAGGTTTGGAACATTTCATAACATTTCTAGAAAGGTTTGGTAATTTTAGGAGAGATTTGGGAGATTTTCGCAATTTTGGCTTGGTGAGGCCTTGCGCAGTGGAGGTTTCTCAACCTTGTATGAATCCAACGAATTTTATGTTTGAATGTTTGTATGGATATAGGGGCCAATTATTGACATATATACACTTGCGGAATCAAATTTGGGTGAACAAACTCTCATAATAAAAGAAACTGTGAGACTAGTCAATTTTAACTAGTTATCTAGCTAGGGTTTACAGTAAAGCATGAAATTGGTATCATAATGAATTAATTGGAGAGAATGGAATTTATAAGAGACTAATACATATTTACTTAACACATTACATCACTCATACTCATGCTCATGGCCATTACTCATTTACTAAAGCAATAAATTGATAAAAACGCTCATTTTAATGACAAATTAAGCTCATACATGGAAGACTTGATATGTGATATTATTGGAAAGAATTATTAAAATATTACATATATTGTAAATAATTTTTATTTACTAATTCACATCAAAGAGAAATGGAGGACTAACCACTCCAAATGGGGCTCAAAACAGTGGGTAGGAGGCCCAGATATGACATCACGATGGATGGGAGCGTAAGTGAAGCTTCCACTCCACTAGAGATCGAATTTACCGAGGAGAATGGATAAAAACGACATCTAATATGATCTCATGGTTCTTTTCATGAGATTTCCAACACCTGCAAAGAGAAAGAGAGGGAGGAAGAAGAGTGGGAAAGGGAGGAATTGGGGCACATCTCCCAAAGGCTGAGGCACATCTCTCAGTAGAAGCAATGCTTCACATAAAAATAAATCAAACAACAACAAAACTGAGTAAAGAAGATCCCTTATTATTTTTATAAACCTTTGGTGACTTGTTTAGCAGATATATGTGACCTATGAGAGCAAGTCATCCACATAGAAGCCCTAACCCTAACTATAAATGCGCCTTCCTTGAGAATTTTAGCAAGTTGAGTCCTCAAAGATGTTTACATTTTGGTATCCTGCTTTCCTTGACACAAAGTCTCTATTTTCCCTATGACATATTTTCCTAGCTTCCCTAATTTTGTGACTGAACTAAAAAACAGAAACTGCTCCCTCCTTTGGTCTGATGTTTCTTTCTTTTCATTATGACATCTTTTTCTTCCTTTTGCTTTTTTTTATTGCACTCCTAAATGGAAACTATGCCCTCCTTTGGTCTGATGTTTCCTTTTTAGATATGACTAATTTTTTCATAGACTTTGTAACTTTACTTGTTCCTCTGGTTGCTTTCTTTTGTCATTTTTCTTGTTAGTTTCTAAATCTTCTCTTGGAAACTTGCCCATTGCACCCCCCATAACATGGCACTTATTTTCCACATATTAAATTGCTCAATAATTAATAATGGAAATAATTAAAATCAAGTACATGCATTAATAATTATTATTTAGGAAAATTTCCCTAGGCTAATTAATTAATGCCACTTTGTCCCCCTAGGTGCTTAGCAAGGTCCACACTTTTGGTGGTGAAAATGTGGGGACATGACACTCCAGAGTGTTGCAATTTTCTCCACCACTCTGATCCTAGTCATTTCCAAAATGACCACCCATGACAACAAATGTTTCCACCCAGTTGAGGTGACTGAGTATAATTCCCGGATCCCACTGCCTCCGTTTCCATGATCCAAATACTACTGGTCCCTTTGGAAATATGCCATACCCAAGAATGCCAGGGTCCTAGGGTATTTTCTGCCCCATTACACTCATCACTAACAACAACAAAATTCCATCATCATAGAATATTAAAATCATGATGTGAAAATCATACCACCATACTGAAAGTTGAGAACTCTTAATGCTAAATTGAAAATATGCAAGACTTCCACACCCAAAATAGAATTATTTATGTGCCTGATGCAAACTAGCATTGAAGCTCACACTTTCGTTGCTGCAATGACATATGTGTTTGTCCCATATCCAATCCCAATGTGTATAGGAATAATCAAACCAATAAGGATTCCCAAAGTTCTCACAATAAGATGATGCATCACAATTATCTCCAAAATGCAAGCAGGGAAAAAAATAAGTGTCCCCTCATCCAACTTGAGAAAGTACTGACACTCCAACCACAATGACCATGTGAACTCTTCCAATGGTTCAAATATCTTCCATTGGTTAAAAGGTACAAGAATCCATCCAACTGTGTGGATTTCCTATACAAATACCACCTTATGCAAGATATTTTCCTCATCAAATCCTCTTGGCAGTTTGCTTGCTCAACTGCCTTCCACTTCTCATGAGCATAAATTTTTCTACAAGAACACTCCATGTGTGCCATGTAATATTCCACCCAATCCATATGTGGCTGAATGGAATCAAGTGACAACAATATGCGCATATGTGGATGCTGGGATGGGAATGGTGCATTCAACAAGTCATCATGAACAACTAGGAAATCCTCCAGCTCTTCCTGTTGCACCAATAAGGAAAATTACTTCTCTCGATTTTCATCCCCACTTGATGAGGCTGAAATAGAAGTGTGGGTAGAACTGTGAAGCACATATCTGCAATACATATCCACCCAACTTATGGCTTCCTCATCTTCATCAATGGCAGATCCCACTAAGGTGATCTCATCTGTCTCTTCCATGGAGAAGAGATTCTCTCCAGAAAACAACTCCAGTTTTCTCCAGAGAAGGTCAAGTGCTTGGTTCTGATCAAGATTGTCTGCAAAATTCTCAAGAACATGCAAAATCAAGTGCATCTCATGATCCACCATCTCATGATATTCCTCCATATTTTCAATAATGCAATCAACTTTGTGAAGATGACTGAATGGTGTGTAGGAGGGTAGGTGAGATCTTTGCAACTTCTCATGAAGTTGCTCTATCTCCATCTTGGACTCTTGGAGTGCACCTTGAGTTCTCTTCAAGGAATCTTGGGTGGTCAATAATTCTTGTGTGAGCATGCATATCTCTTCTTCATCCGTCAAGTATGCTCCATACAATAACTTCACAATCTTAAGGAGACTGTCTCTATTAGAAAGCAACTGCAGAAAATTACCTTTGGTGCTTGTCATGGCCTTATGAAACTTCTCCATGTCTTCAATGGAATATTTATTTTGCAACTTCAAACAAATATTTGTCATCAATGCATAGGTTCCGTTGGAGAGTCATGTTAATCCTCTTTTATTTTTCACTCACTCATCTTCAGTGAACCTGCAAGAAAATGAGGTTCTTGCAGATGAACCTCTTCTTCTTCCCTCTCTCTTGGATCAACTTCATGAAACTCTAGTGGTGATGTGGAAGTTGATATTGGAACCTTTTCTTCCATTGAAATCCCTATGTCACCAACATAGAGAGATGGAAATCCCTTAGTAGATGTCTTAGTGAAATTTGAGCACCCATCAGTAGGAACTCTTTCAATCATGCCAAAGTGTTTCTTATCCCTCTCGATTGTTCTTCTAAAATGCTGGTGGAAGGGTCATGCCACGTCCCCTCCCATCCACCAGAGAGGGAACGTGATCATTACTATTATCTAACTGATGTAGGAACATCCAGCTCGAAGTTCAATCTATTCAACTCTGTGTAAATTCTCTTACTTCCCAATAGCAGAGAAATTGATTATGTCAGTTCTCAATCTGACGATCTACGAATAAAAATAACAGAGGAGATCGAACGGAGAATAAAATCATGAGGAAAATTGATGGTCACAATATGTTTCACATCTAGGAATAGATCAAGGGCTGAGAAACAACCTGCAAGAATCAATGGTGCGGAAAGCTTGAGTCTTCAGAATTGGGGAAATATGGAAATTGCGGTCCTGCATCCCACATCCCGCATCCCGCATGTGCAATAGACCGTTGCCAAAATAATCATTTGCGGAAATAGATATCATGAAGCCAAATCCCGCATGACCGTTTCCACATATTGCATCCCGCAAGTTGTGAAAGGAAAATTTAACTTGTTAACAGAAGTCTTGGATATATTTGATAATTCAGACCATCACCAATCCGACCATCTAGGCACCATAACGTAATTTAAAAATTCATTGAAAGAAACATACACAGATGCATACAATTGCAATTATACAATGGAAGAAATTCATTAATTCAACACATTAGGCATGTTCATCATATTTCATTAAGAAATTACAATTATAGATACTAACACAGAGATACTTATCTTTGAAAGAAGTTTGTTCTGCAACCATCTACATCGCTGCAACATTCCACCCAACCATATGCCAATGCGCTCATCAATCTCTCAATATCACTACCACCCCCGAGTTGGGCATGATTCCCACAAGGAATAAGGAACACTAGCAAGCTCACACATAGCTAAGAATACAACCAAACTCAGCCAAGCTAACACAGTTGGGTTTATCAGGATGCAAAGAAACAAGCCAATATACTACTGGGTTTATCAAGCTAATCAACCAAGCAAACATTCACATTAAGGACCATCCAATCCAACTAACAGATGGGTTTATCAGGATACAAAGGAGATGGAAAACTTGAACTGCTAAGCTAGTGAGCTCAACCATCAAGCTATGGGCACCTGCACTAGATTGGGCTTGGCTCCTAGAACATCTACACACCCAACACAAGGAAGCATCCCCTTCTCTGATACACATTCCCTCAGGCTATGCCTTCCATTCTGGTGTTGTTCAGGGTGTGCAAAGAAGAAAACAAACCCTTATAGATCTATTTGTGAGGTTACTTCCTACACTAGGTTTATCAAGCTAGTTCATATCCAATTCCACTCCAAACTAGTTCAGACCAAGGCAAAAATATGCACACACAGTAGAACACAATGTCAACATAGCAAAGAAAGCTTCCACTCACTTTGTGACAAAGGAGACCATTACACAACAACACTGAGGATGGTAACAATAGGAGAAAAACCCAGAACAAAACACGGTTATGCAAGCAGGATGAATGCACAACACACATGCAAAGAATGGAATAGAGAATTATTAGAATGGACCATAATGTTTTGGTGAGAGCCAGATGATAGACTGGGCATGCACAACGAGGAAAAAACTGAAAACGTGAAGGATGGATGATTAAAATGTCCCGCCACTCCCCAAAACATGAGGGAAGATGAAAATGTGAGTGCATGAGGGGAATGGGCATATGTTTTTGGGTGTTTCCTTTTGACATATGGCTTTTCCCCAAAGGATCAAGGCTAAACATTCCCCCTCCCTGTTCCTTAGGAAGTCATGCCCCCATATCATTATTTGTTGCATTGACATAGCTGGTTGTGGGTTTTTAATTAAATTGCATATTTATATGATGTTGAAAATTATAGTGTGCCGACTAGCACAAAATACCATCGGAATCGATTTTAATTGCCAAAACATAAAACACTGAATCAATGATGGGGATTTTTCCTTTAGCTCCACACGATGATTAATTACAATATTTACATCATATATATATATATATATATATATATATATATATATTTAATGCAAATGAGGTCAAAACCAGGGTGTTACATTCCCCTCCCCCTTCAACAACACTGTCCTCAGTGCTTTATATAATTGAACAAAATTGCTACGCTAGTACTGCCCTCAGTGCTCCATAGAATTGAACAAAAATGGATGTACCAATCGCATGGCATCATCCAGCTCCCATGTAGCCTCTTCAGGACCCTAGTGCTCCCATTGCACCTTCACATGCCCTATGGCTCGGTTCGGGAGCATTGTGACCTTCCTGTCAAGGATACACATTGGCTTGATTTGGAATTCTCCCTCGGGTTCCACCTGAATCACATCCCAATTTATCACATGGTTAGGATCATGTACATATCTCTTAAGAAAAGAAACATGAAAAATATTATGAGCCCTACTGCTAGCAGGTAATGCAAGTCTATATGCAACTGGCCCTATTCTTTCAAGCACTTCAAACGACCCACAGTATCTAGGTGAAATCTTGGCACAACTTCCAAGCTTCAAGGAACTATTCTTTTCCCTCACTCTGAGGTAAAAATGATCCCCAACACTAAAATATCTGTTCACCCTATGCTTATCTACATAGCTTTTCTGTCTGTCCTGGGCTGCTTGCAGATTCTGCGTGATCTTTACAACCTCCTTCTCCATCTCCTTGAGAAATCCTAGACCAAGCACAACCCTATTCACTATATTATCCCAAGTTACTGGTGTCCTACACTTCCTGGCATACAAAGATTCATATGGACTCATCCCCAAGGATGCTTGTTGTCCATTGTTATATGCAAATTCTACCATGTGTAAATAATCTTCCCACTTGGTTGGTTTGTCCATCACATACATGTGAAGCATGTATTCAAGCGCCTGGTTAAATCTCTCTATCTTCCCATCAGTTCGAGGATAGTAGGAAGTGCTTAAATTCAACTTTGTACCCAAATCTACAAACAATCCCTTCCAAAAATTGGAAGTGAACTTGACATCTCTGTCAAAGACTATTGCCTTAGGCAATCCATGCAATTTGAAAATATCCTTCATGAATATCTTTGCAATGTAATCAGTCTTATGCATAGACTTAACTGGTATAAAATGTGCTTCCTTTGTCAACTTGTCCACCACAACCATGATGGAATAATGTTGTCTCCAAGTCATTGGCAATCCTGTAATAAAATCCATGGAAATAACTTCCCATTTCCATTTTGGGACTGGCAAGGGCTGCAACAAATATGTTGGGTGTTGATGCTCAACCTTCACTTGTTCACATTTCATGCACCTTGAAATATATTCAGCCATGTCCTTTTTCATTCCTTCCCAAAAGTAATGCTTTCTAGCTGTAGCAATTGTCTTATGATATCCAGGGTGCCTAGAATATGGAGCTTGATGGATCTCATCCATAACAACCCTCCTCAAATATACTACATTTGGAATATAAATTTGATTCTTATAAGTAAGGAGTCCATCTTCTTCTATTTTATATCCCTCATACTTCTTTTCAAGGCATTTCTGCCGCAACTTGTCCTTGACCTACACATACAATTCATCTTTAGCATCATGATTAACAATCATCTATCTCAAATCTGACTGGAAAATACTAAGAGATGCCACATGCATTTCCTGCACCTTCCTGCTGAGTGCATTAGCTATCTTATTCTCTTTTCCTTTTATGCGTTTTATTTCAAAATTAAAATCACATAAAAACTCTAGCTGTTAAGATTGAAAATTGTTCCTAGTCTTTGTCTGTTGTTTCTCAAAGGTTTATTCCTTATTTACTTTTCATTTTGAGTTTTTTTTAAGTTTTAATAATTTTAAAATGCATTTTGTTTGTTTTATAGCTTATAGTTTGTTTTAATTAATTTATTTTATTTATTAAGTTTTATTTTGGCTTATTATGCATTATATATCGTTCAAAGTCTGAAAATTCTTTTTAAATTAAAGTTTATGCTAAGGTATATATTCATGGCCTAACCCTTGTTTTGAGCTCTTTGTTAAAAAATGTCATAAGGAGATTCTTGTAGCGCAGAATCATTTGGAAGAGTGGTGGATTAAGGGTATATCATGGCCGTTGCAATCAAAGATAATGGGAATTATTCAGACACCTATTGAAGACATCATGACACATGTTCATGACCTGATTTCATAATCATGACAAATGTAGGAAAGATGTGTAAAGACCATTGAGAAAATCGTGGTCTTGACTGTCACGATTTTGTTGTGTAAAGATTATTGAGAAAATCATGGTCTTGAATGTCACGATTTTGTTGGGGTTATGAGTTTTACTGTTGCATAGAAGCGAGTTGAAAATTGGTGAAGTATCCTAAAGAAGTACACAAGCCAAATTACAGTGAAATGTGGCTAAGAAGGCTTTAAGAAGAAAAAGAGGTGCATAGTTATGCTTTGTTTTTCCTGTTTTGGTCATTGTAATTGAGCATGGATTACGATGTAATGGGGATGAATTTCAGAAATCCCAAAGAGATTTTTGTTCGTCACGGATTCATTCATAAAAACCTATCTCCGTTTTGCAAGAACTGTCATCGTTTGAGAGATTCGAATTCATCTTTGTAGCCTATTTTTCAGGGTTTGAATTATTTAATATTTTCTTGTTTTAGTCACAAATTTCCAGCATGTGTTCCGATCAATTGATGGGGAATTTTTAAAACCCAAGAGAGGTTTTTGTTCTTCATGGACTCATTTAAAAAATCTCTCTCAATTTTTGTACATCAATCATGGATCGAGAGATATGGAGGTGTTTGTGAGACACATTTTTTCGAAAAAATCGTCAAATTTCCCAGAGTCCGATTTGTTATTTTTGGGTTAATTGTCTTTAAATATTTTGAGTTAGCATGTAACTAATTGATGTAACTACTTCAAATCTTGACCTAGAAGGTAGTTATGGAAATACTCTACCTTTGTGATGATAAAAATAAGACAAACATACAGTTTAAGGGTTCGAATTTTGTTCAAGAAGGGGCTTTAGAGCTGGATGTATGTCAAGCTAAGACTCATGACTCTCATGTAAATTTGAAGGCTGATACTGATACATAAATACTTATAAGCCATTTTATCTTCCTTGTTGGTTTTGTTTATGGTCTGTTTGACCACTCAATGTATAACTTCATTTCTTGATTAATGTGTTTATTCATGCAAATGCTTATATGTTGTGGATGAAACCAGTGTTATGTTTATAATCTTCATGGTTTATATTTATATTTATGTGTTTGTTTCCCATTCCTTTATATTAGTTCATGGTTCAATACTTGTGTTGGATTGTTGATGATTTACCTTCTTGTTGATAAAATTTCAAACCAAAATCATAAAAAAACCAATTTCATTTTGCTTTTATTTTTGAGATTGTTCTAGCTTGTTCCTGTAGTAGTCTAGGAACAATTTATAGCAAAAACACCAGCCATCTAGCTTGCCTAGTATTTAACATTGGCTGATCAAAAAGTACTTCAAACCACAATGGTTTGTCCTTAGCTCAAATCTTCTTCCCATCAAGTAATTCCTCCACATCTTGAGAGCATGTACTATGGCTGCAAGTTCTAGGTCATGATTGGCATAGTTCTTCTCATGCTCCTTCAACTTTCTTGACTCATAACATATTACGTGGTTGTCTTGCATAAGAAATCCTCCAAGTCCTTGAACGCATTCATCAGTACACACCAAAAAATATTTCTCTGGGTCCGCAACTTTCAAGATTGGTGCACTTGTGAGAATATTCTTCAACTGTTGGAAGCTTTCTTCACACCTCTATGTCCATTCAAAATTTATCCCCTTCGTTTGCAAAGAAGTGATGGCATGTGCAACCTTGGAGAATCCTTTAATGAATCTCTTGTAGTATCCTGCAAGTCCCATAAAATATCTTACATCTGTCACATTTCTTCGAGTAGGCCAATTCATAACGGCTTCAATCTTGTTAGGGTCCACAGATATACCCTCTTTTGAGATAGTGTGACCCAAATACTTGTTGGAGACATTTACCTTCATCCTCACTCTTCAGTCAAATTGGCCTAGTTAAACCACTATCCTAAGTTTAATTGACATCAAGGAGCATTAATTACCATCATCCCAGTCACTCCCACGCCTACCTACAGTCAAGGAGGCTAACTTAGCCTTTCCTACAGTCAAGGAGGCTAACTGGAGCACTCTAGGGGTGATCTATGTGACATTCATGCACCTAATTGCTAACTGGGGGTTACTTTCAGTTCAACCAATCAATTACAGTCAGTTAAGGCACCTCCATGCATTAAATATATTATTTAATCATTATTTATTGATTATTTTATGATTATTTAATGAACTGGAGCTAACAAGGCGCCTTCACCAACTTCTGATGATCAGTTCAGCTTCAGTTAACCTCATCAGGGTTTATTGGAGTCATGCAGTACTAGCACTTGATGATTGGATTGCTATGACATGTGTTTGATCTCCTTCAGTTGAGATTAAGTCATTTATTACACTCCAACTTCAGTTAAGGGTTTAGTGAGTCAATTAGGGTTTTGGTCAAGTGGTTAACTGAGTGAGATTGCATGGCAAAGAGTCAGTTAAGCTAGACTCACTCATTGAATTCGAATTGTCCTCTTAGGTATTCGAATTCTTCATTGAGTCAAGCCATTGATCATGCATGGTATTGTAATCCTTTATTGTTTATATAATATATAGAGAGGAAACCTATTTGGTTCCTGAAAATTTCCAATTCATGAGTAATTGTTAATAATTCTTTGATGAGATTGAATCTTAGTTCCTAGATCATGTGCAAGAATTAATATGGTATCAGAGCTTACGGCGGCATGAAGATCAATATCTCAAGAACAAGCCATGAAATGTGAGCAAGAGCTCAATTTCTTTATTTTGCCCTTTATGTTTTGATTTTCAGGTTTCTACAGGTGAAGCATTTGCTACAAGCAAATCCAGATGGCCTCCTCAGCAGCCTCCTCAGTACCTATGTTGACTCCATACAATTTCCACACATGGAAACTCAAAATGGAACATCAGCTAAAAGGCAAAGGACTCCACAGAGTCACCATGGACACTGAACTAGAGCCTGGATCCGCCATAGAAAAATCAAGATTCTTCAACAAAAAGGATGAAGCCTTCGGTTTCTTATGCCTCTCTATTTCCGATGATCTTCTCTTCCATCTTACGGATCTGAATACACCGAAAGAAATATGGGACAAATTGGAATCATTGTATGGAAAGCATGATGACATGAGAGTTTATCAACTCAAAAATGAACTCATGTCTCTCCAACTTTCCAATTTCGAGACTCTGAATGATTTCTTTCCAAAGTTCAAGAATATAGTTTTTCTCTTCAAGCAATGCAAAGTGGAGAAGGAAGATGATCAGCTCATCCTAGCCATCCTCTCCAAACTCGGGGCTGATTATTCAGTTTTTGTTTCTACATTCCGTGCGGTGAAGCTCACAACTCCCAAATGGAAGATGCCTACACTCGATGCCTTCATTGAGTCCCTAACTAGTGAACATGACAAGCTTGTCCAGATGGGGATCATCCGATCTTCCCATGACCAAGCCCTCCATGTCACGGGGCCCAAGTATGTGAATGGTAGAGGTAAGCAGCAAAAAAATTAGAAAACTAAATTTGATGCTCCAAATCCTATATTTGAAAATCAGCAGCATGATGGATCTTCCGGTTCAAGGAAGAACAAAGGAAAAGGGCACAATGGGAAAGAAAGAGTGAGGTGTTCTTACTGCGGGAAGGGTTTTCACCCTGAACATGTTTGCATGAAGAAAAAGATTGATGAAGAAACCTCTCTCCTTGAGAGGAATCACATCAATATTCCGGAGAGCTTTCGGAGGAGAGATCAACAAGACCGAGAACCACAGCATGAGAAAGGTCATGCCCTCATGGCAAGCACTTTGAAGTCAAAATCACTGCTGATTGACAGTGGATCTTTGAATCACATGATGGGTGAAAAAGACTCCTTTTCATCCTTGGAGACCAGCAAATCCATTCCCATCCACTTGGGATATGACTCCACCATCATTTCCAAAGGACAAGGTACTGTAAATCTAGAAAATGGTTCTTTTTCTAATGTTTTGTATGTACCATCTCTTGCAGCAAATATTCTTAGTGTCTATAAAATGACACATACAGGAATGCCTAAGAGGGTCTCTTTCAGCCCAAATTATGTTGAGATAACAGAAATTTCATCCGGGAAACTCATTGCAAAAGGCCATGCAAATCATCATGCAAAAGCCTATGAGTTTTCTCACTTTGTTGCGGATGAAAAGCCCACCGCTTTGCTAACTCATGGAAATGAGGTTAGTAGGCTGTGGCATGAAAGGTTTGGCCATCTTAATTTCAAATATTTGTTGCAATTATAGAAAAAATCCATGGTTGAAGGCCTTCCGGTCATCAAGGCAACTACGGGAGTCTGCAAGGGCTGTGTGATTGGAAAGCACCCTGAGCACAAGTTCGATCGGGGGAAGGAAAACCGAGCTACAAGCATATTGGGGCTGATACATTATGATATCAGTGGTCCAATTCCTGTCACATCCATGAATGGATCAAGGTACATCCTTACCTTTATTGATGATTTTTCCAGGTATACATGGGTTTTCTTTCTCAAAAAGAAATCAGAGGTATGTGAAAAATTTTCTGAATTGAAGGCTTTGATCGAAAATGCCTCTGGGCTTAAGATCAAGATATTGAGATATGATGATGGAGGGGAGTATGTTAGTAATTATTTTCTGTCCATTTTATCCCAAATTGGTATTCAGGTCCAACATTCAATTCCCTACACTCCCCAGCAGAACGGAGTAGCAGAAAGGAAGAACCGGTCTCTCAAAGAGATGACCACCTGTATGTTGGAGTCAAAGAAGCTTGCTGCAAATTTATGGACTGAAGCCATGAATGCTGCAACATACATTTAGAACAGTGTGCCACATTCATCAGTGAAAGGTAAGACTCCTTTCAAAGCATACTTTGGACACAAGCCAGATGTGTCTAACCTACGGGTGTTTGGGTCCACTGCATGGGCCCAGATTCTGCTTGATAAAAGAAGGGCTTTGCAACCGCAGAGCATAGAATGTCTGTTTATTGGATATCCTAATGAATCTAAATGATTCAAGCTGCTGGATATCAAGACCAAACAGATCATCATCGAGAGAAGTGTCAAGTTCGATGAGCCTCTTCAGGAGGTGGAACTAGTGGAGGAGAAAACTGCTGAAATTTCTTCCTATTCCACTGAATATTTGGATGATGAAATTGGAGGTGATGACCCTGATTTGGATCCTCTGATTTCTGATATCAGTGAATATTAAACATCAGATACTGAATCAGAACCTGAAGTGCAAATTCATCTTCCTACATGGGCCCGACAGACACTCTCCTCCGCAGGAGACAACATTGGAAATCCGGATGATCCAAGGAGAACCCGGTCTGATTTCCAAAGAGTAGGTATTGCACTCTCTTGTTCTGATATTTTGATGTCTGAAACTTGCTATTTGATTATTAGTTCAGATCCAAAATCTTACTACCATGCTCAGAAGGATCCGAGATGGCAAGTTGCCATGGATGAAGAGATGAATTCTCTTCAGAAAAACACTACTTGGGA
>LPNX010160114.1:3751744-3806436 GCA_001517045.1 Pseudotsuga menziesii
AGGGATTTTAGTTATGTATTCCATGGCTACAGCACATTTATCTTTATGCTTATGGGAAACTTCAACATGCTGCAAGAGAGAATGAAATTCATAACTGTGTGCATCCTTTTGCACCATATTTTTCTCCTTCATATTTCCTAGTTCACACCTAGCTGGTATTCCTTCACCATATTATCACCATTGACAACCTCACCCTTCTTTGCACTGATTGTGTGACCACCAACATAGAAACTAGGAGTGAATTTATCTCCCTCACAATCGGCCTTCCTTTTGCAGTCCTCAGATGCAAGTGAAGAGTTTTTATCCTTCCATGTATCAAATGGATGTAAGTGAACATGGATTCTGCAAAAATTAGAACCTTCATCACACATGTTCTTCACCTTATCCTCTTCTTGTATAGATACTTTGGTGGTCTGCTCCTCCACCAAATTTTCTGGTTCACACCCAAGCGATATGGTCTTGTCTTCTTCTTCCTTATGTGGCTCCAAAGGTGATTGTAACTCCAATTTGTATTATATTTCTGGATATGATCCAAAATATGTCTTTCCACCACCATATGAGCCCACATCCTTAGCAGTGGTCTGAAGATCACTCACAGGGAAATTGGAAGTGCATTCATCTTCATTCTCTTCTTGGAGTAATGGGAAACAAGCAATACATTCTGGAGCATCTTCTTTCAAGAAACTTGAGGTTTCTCGTTCTTGAATGGTACTATGATCATTACTTGTAGAGAATCTTCTTGAATAAAAAGCAAAGAATCTTATAATGCTTGAACATGTTGATGGATTTGATGACTCTTCACTCTTTTTTCCTTCTTCCTCCTCTTTGCTCAGAGAGGTGGAACAACTTGGTTCCTCTAGGAACGATTTGTTTTTATTGAAAAAATAATCATATACAGCCATTCTACTCAAATCCAAATATGCAATAAAAATACTCTTTGAAAGGAATGAATTTGCAAATCTCTTCCCCCAAGGCAAGATACTCTTTGTAGTGGTGGGACACGTTTTCAATTGCATCTATCATCTTTGCCAAATCCTTCTTAGGATTAGCCATTGGTAGTTCAACACTGATTTTTTCATACTCCATATGGTCACAAAAGTAACCCTAATTGTCTCTTGACATTTGAAATCCATCATTAACATAAATCACCTCTTAGTCTTCAACAAACTGATCAAAGTCATCATCTTCAACTATTGGTACAACCCTCATGGTTGCAATTTGAATTGGTGATCTGCAAAATTTATTCCCTGAGAGATTAATTTATACAGGAGTGGAGGAAATTAATTTGATACCAATTCAATGTTCCAAGATCTATGATAGCTGATAGTGCTGAAAATTTAATTATTAATTTATGATTCAAATTGTGCACTAAATCAAACAATTGTTTTACTAGGCAGATGGAGTTATTTTGTTGAGAAATTTAGGAATAGGGAAGCGGGAAGAGGGAAACAACCATGTAAATATTCAGGACAGATAATTCATCTTTTGCAACACATTTATATCAGGTAGCATTTAGTGTTCAGAGTCAGCGGTGCTGAAACTTACTCCCACGCTTTTGGGTCACCCAACCGTGAAACTAGGAAGATTCCTTCAAGTCCCTTCAACTGTAGGCTTGGGAAAATGCACATATATGATATAATACATTGTTAAAACATCCAATAGGGTTTTTAACAGTTCAGAACAGTTCTGGAAAGGTTTGGGAAGTTTAGGAGAGATTTGGGACAAATTGGCAATTTTGGCTTGGTGTGGCCATGAGTAGTGGAGGATGATCAAACCTTGTACGAATCCAACAAATTTTCTGTTTGAAGGTTTGGATGGATAGAGGGGTCAATTATTGACATATATCAACTTATGAAATTGAATTTGGGTGAACAAAACTCTCATAATAAAAGAAACTACGAGACTAGTTAGTTTTAACTAGTTATCTAGCTAGGTTGTACATGAAAGCATGAAATTCGTATCAGAATGAATTAAGTGAAGATAATAGAATTTATAAGATCCTAATACATATTTAATTAACATATTACATCATCCATACTCATGCTCATGTCCATTACTCATTTTATAAAGCAATAAACTGATGAAAAACCCTCATTTTAATGACAAATTAAGCTCATACATGGAAGACTTGATATGTGAGGTTATTGGAAAACATGATTACAATATTACAGATATTTTAAATATATTTTTATTGGATGATTAACATCAAAGAGAAATGGATGACTAACCACTCCAAATGGGGCTCAAAACAGTGGGCAGGAGGCCTAGATCTGACATCAGGATGGATGGGAGCATAAGTGAAGATTCCAATTCACTGGAGCTCGAATTCACTCAGGAGAATGGATGAAAAATACATCTGATATGATATCATGGTTTTTTTTAGGACCGCTCCAACACCTGCAAAGAGAAAGAGAGGGAGGAATAAGAGTGGGGTTGGGGCACATCTCCCAAAGGATGAGGCACATCTCTAAGTAAAAGAAACACTTCACATAAACATCAATAAAACAACAACCAAACTAAGTAAAGTAGCTCCCTTAGTATTTTTATAAACCTTTGGTGACTTTTTTAACTGGTATAGGTGACCTGTGAGGCCAAGTCATCCATATAGAATCCCTAACCTTAACCATGGATGCGCCCTCCTTGAGAATTTTAGCAAGTTGAGTGCTCAAAGATGTTTCCATTCTTGTATCCTGGTTTCCTTGACCTAGAGTTTCTATTTTTCCTATGAAATATTTCCTGGCTTCCCTTCTTTTGTGACTAAACTCAAAAAGGGAAACTGCACCCTCCTTTGGTCTGATGTTTCCTTCTTTTCATTATGACAGCTTTTTCTGCCTTCTACTTTTGTCACTGCACTCCTAAATGGAAACAACACCCTCCTCTGGCATGATGTTTCCTTCTTTTCATTGTGACAACTTTTTCTACCTTCTTCTTTTGTCACTGCACTCCTAAATGGAAGCGACGCCCTCCTTTGGTCTGATGTTTCCTTTTTAGACATGACTTCTTTTGTCATAGATTTTGGCACTTTCCTTCTTCCTCTGACTGTTTTATTTTTTCAGTCTTATTCTCAGCTTCTAAATATTCTCCTTGGCAAGTTGGCTTTCCCATTGCATCCCCCCTGACATGGCACTTAGTTTCCACATATTAAATTGCTCAATAATTAATAATAGAAATAATTGAAATCAAGTACATGCTTTAATAATAATTATTTAGCATAATTTCCCTAGGATAATTAATTAATGCCACTTTGTCCCCCTAGGTGTTTAGAAAGGTCCACACTTTTGGTGGTCAAAATGTGGGGACATGATACCATTCCACCCAATCCTCACTTTGCAAGCACAATTGTTATACCTTCACATCATGCTCTCAGAAAAATTGTTGCAAATCACAATCATACTATTCCAACGATTTTATTGTGGATTCCATCGTGGTTTGCCATGGCTCTTGTTTACTAAACAAATCATTCCGCAACTCCTTTCGAGTTTAGTCATGCATAAATGAAGCATCAATTCAACAAAAATCCACAATAATCACTTGCCAAGTTTGTTAGTGTGAGCTCCATTATTTTTTCTGCTGAAGTTTTCCAAAATCGGGGTGCACCTCCCTAGTTCTAGGCACACCTCCTTCCTAAGACATACTTCCTAGCACCTTTGTTGTACATGATTACACACCTAATAACCATAGGTATGGGGTTACCAACATACTCAATCAACTTGCAGACAATTGACTCTAAAGTGCAGTAAAGGAAATAGGAGGATTAGAAAGAATTACTTGATAAACGAAGGTCGATCCTTGCTAGTCCTCTTCCGCTCTGCTTCACCTTCAAAGTCTTCAAGGTTGCTCCTCTTTCACCTATCAAAAAACAATCTTCCAGATACAAGATGATTCATATATATATAAGCAGGTTAGATAAATCCCATATAATATGCAGAAACATAAACATTTATCAAACCAAGATACATGAAACACATATGGAAGAAGGATTCTCTTTATTATCAACAATGGAAAGAGTTCAGATTACAACCAAACACCTGAGACAAGGAATCCTCTGCAACCAAAGGATTCTGAGTTTCACTGCTCCAAATACTTATGTATACAATCCACTAGCATAAATTTTCTCTCCAAATGTCTATATCAACACCCTCCCCAAGGCCTGTATTTATATGGAGGAAATAAGGCAGTTTTGAAGGTTGAGGAGGTTGAGACAGTTAAGAGGATTAAGGTAAATAGCTTAACTAATCTCAGATTATTGTGTGTTTTTATCTTTAAATGTCAAGGGACATATTTGTGGGTATGTAGAAGGACAACCCGTGAATGATCCGCGAGTTGCTATAAGAGCAACCCGCGAATACATCCATTCATGACTTGCATCAACCGACACTCATGAATGATGCACGAGTTGCATATAAGGAGAGTGGGGAATACAACTTGACATAGCAAAATGGCAAAGTAACCAGTTGGATGGAGGAGGAAAGTATTATAGTAAGCCAATCTATAGTGTTATGGGAAAACCTCAATCCATAGATGTCCTTTTGTGTGACAACATGAGGGATGTCAGCACTCGGATGGAGAGGTGCCATTTAGATGGATAACAGATGCCCCCTAATGTGTGAGGTCAGAGGGAAGCGATGGCCGAAATACATTATAATCATCATCGTTGGAGAACTCAGAAATCCAATGGAACAAAGAGAGTACCTGAAACAAATACATAGTAATGTCATATACAAAGTTACATCTGAGGATGCTATGTTAAATTTACTAGAACACTAGCTCCTTTACAATATTTGAGTACATCATATAATACGGGTAGAAAACCACGTATATTACAAAAGTGAATCGAAGCCACAATATACAATAATGAGTCTTCAAAGATCTTGAAGCTGTGTATAGGAATAGAACATAATCTTGCGCAACTTAGTCCATAGGTGAGGAACTAAGGTCTTTATAAAGGATCCCAAAGAACCAGTACAATCCAAGCCATGTGAATAAGGGAAGCTGGAGTCGAACATCGAAAGGATTCAACAGTTTGTCAATCAATAGATGATAATCAACAACTGAAGCAAAGGAATTCACCAATCATGAAAATGAATCCTGAGGTACCATCGTCAAAAATCGAGGTCTTTGTCATTAGGGAAGTGCTGAAATGGAACCATGCTGTGATAAGGAAGGGAATAGATCCTCCAACGGATCACAAGAGTGACTAGGAACTGGGAAAAAGAAGGGAGACACAAATAGATAACAGATATAACAATGATGGGATCAGGCTATAAAAGAGACATTGGGAAGAGTCCTTGAACAGTGAGCACACCACAGAGATGACCCAAGGCAACGTATAACTTATAAAGAGAACAACTAGACTTATATGTCATGTAGGAGACATGATCAGATTCCCCAGGTATAATGGACAAGAGGAGGAGTAAGAAACTCAAAGTGATAGCTGAACACAAGTGAACACTGAAACATGGATATCGGAAAACAAAGAGTGCTATGTTCAAGGATGACATGCCACCATTACTGAAAACAAGAGAAAACTTCTTCCTTACCTTCCCTGTTAAATTTTAACGAGTCCAGGAAAGCAAACTCAGGACCATCTTCATTTTTGGCAAGCTCGAAGAAAAGAAAGAAGAATGCTTGATAAAGCACTGGTTCGTGGATTTTACGAGCCCGAACTAGTACATGCTCGACAGTGTTTTCATAGTTTAGAGAGTCTGAAAACTCCAGGGGGGGTCCTTTTTCATACAATTTAGTCTCCCGAGGCTGAAAAAGTATAAAACAAACCAAAGAAGAACTCTCTTAACTTCCGAAGAAGAAAATGCGCATCTTTTTCGTACTTAGTCAGGAAGGTCTGAAAAAGGTTAAATTACCACCTACCCAACGCTCCTTCAAAAGCAGCATATAGCCTGAGTTTTACGAGTGTGAAGGAAGGAAAGATCACTCGGAAAGATCCATTTGATTACGACAAATGAGGCTTACAAGAATAAACTCGATGCTTTGTTCTTTAAGGTTTAACGAGCATGACAAAGACATAAAGTACACTCGAAATCTTTTTCATGTTTTGGTCCAGAGCATGAAAAAGAGAAAACTAAGCTCATACCGGGGGTTCCTTTTCTGTAAGTTTAGTCCCTCAGGTCCGGAAAAGAGAGAAACCTATGCCTGAGAATACTCTTCTCAATTCAAAATAAAAGAGAGGGATCCTTTCTTGTATTATTCCACACGTTCCGAGAAAGAGATAACCTACCACCAATGTGGATGCCCATTCACATATTCTTAACGAGCCTGAGTGGACAAGTTGACTCGGCAGTCAAGTCTATTTTGAGGAGTCAAACTTGAGCCTAAAGAAACTCAAAATCTTTCCCGTGAAGTTTTAATGAGTCCGGAAAAGTCAACTCGTGGCCTCCTTACTGTTTTTAATGAGCTAGAAAGAGAGCAAAAAGAATGCTCTAAATGCGAGGAGACAAGTGTCATAGACAGGCGAAACTAGTTCCAAGCGTAAGGAACAGACCTATGCATAATGCAAGGAAAGTGAGAAATATAAGGACACTTGGGGAACATCTCCTCAAGGTAAAGGGTGTCAAGTTGCAAAGGCAAAATGATACAAGGCTGGGCGATAATGAGAACAAAGATGAGGGCTTATAAAACGAGCTAAAAGCATGGAAGTTGGCATCAGGCTCATAAGCACGAGAAGGGCACATGCAAATGCAATTACAGCTTGAACAATAAGGTGAGGCAAGTAAATAGTTGTGAATCTAACTATAAATCCCGTCTCCAAGAAACAATAACATCAGGATCATATTTAGAAGAAAAGATCCGATGCAGGTCACTTCGGCAGAAACACATGTGACTTCGCTATCTTCTACAAAAGGTAAAGTCAAAGCAGAATCAACCGAAGAGGATTGTATAGAACCAAGGCTCGAGGGTTTATAATCGTCAATATCAACCTCAGAAGGAGAGAAAAAATAGACAAGAGATATAGAGTCTGTAGGAACAAACTCAGTATCACCGGAGTTGGAAAATTCATAAGAAAAATCAAACTCATCAGGATCACTGACTTGCTATTCGAAGGAAGAGTCAAAAGACTCAACAAGACCAACATAAGAAGAAAAGTCAGGCTTACTAGGAAAATCAGGGTTAGACTTAGTCACAACTGAACCAACATCCAAAAGAAGATTAGACTGTATCAAAGACTCTAAGAAAACTTCATCCGAAGGAAGGAGATCATCCGAGATAGGATACATGTCTAAAATTTCAAATGGATTGACAGAGTGGAGAGAAATCTCTACAGTCTGTATAGGATGAGTCACCTGGTAAACTACTGGGACCAAGTCCCAAGAAGGTAAGCATGGAAACAGAGGCTGCTTCTCAGTAGAAATTGAACACAAAGGACAAGAGGTCACATAGTTCACCTGTGGCGGGTTAGTGTCTATAGAAACACTGGGAACCAATAAAGGAAAGACCTGGTCTCTAGTTGGGTCAGGAGGTGGATCAAGAAAATCCAACTAATCGATAGTGACAATTTATTCTCCATGATTGAAGTACATCACACGAAAGAATTTTGACACCATAGCTTGCATGGCATAGACATAATCACGTCTAAGGAGCATATTGAAGTCCAAGGGGTCTTCTATCACCATGAAGTCAACTAAGACGGTCTTCCCACCCAAAGTAACAGGTGTTTGAGCAATAATTCCCAAGGCTATACAAGTTCTTCTATCAAATGCCAGTAACTGACTAGCAGTCGACACAAGGCTAGGATATCCCATACCTCGCCAAGCACGAGCAGACAAAATACTAACTGAGGCTCCTTCATCAACAATACAACGAGCAATCGTATAGGGTTCAAATTTGACCTTTATCTGGAAAGGTGCATTAGAAGGAAGGCGCAGCTCAACTAGGCTATCCCAATCAAAGGAAGCAATTCGAGAGCTTGGTGGGGGTTGATCCAAAACAAATTCAATGCCCCCTTGTTTAGTAAGTTATGAACTGGCAGTGAAGAAAATGTGACTAGTAGACACTTCACTCTCCAAAGGAAGAGTGGGATTGATCGACAATGGAATCGATTCAACCGCTTCGTGAAAGTCACTCTCCGAAGGGAGAGTGGGATTGACCAAAGATGACATTGGTTTAACCACAATAGGATCACTCTCCGAAAGAAGAGTGGGATCAACCAAATCTGATATTGGTTCGACCACTTGATCAACCAAAGGTTGAATAGGTTGTTGAGAAACTATAGGTTGTTCAGGAGAAGGAAAATCTTGAGTCTTGGACCACACTCTTTGCACCTCTGCGATAGCAGGGCATAGGTGAGTAAGATGATCTCCCTTGCATAGCATACAAGGGAAATTAAGTTTGCACTTCGATCGACCAATTTTCTCAACAGTGTCAACATGACTAGCAGTGGCTGACTGTTTTCTCTCAACATGACCTGTAGAGGATGAGAGTTTGCCCCTAGCATGAACTACAGAGGCTGGGTGACTGGGTCCAACCTAACTAAAAGAGGTTGGTTGTTGAAAAGCTTCAGAATGTTCAAAAACAAGATGACCATGAATCCAAACTCTTCACACCTCCGCGATCGAAGGGCATTTATAAGTAAGGTGGTCTCCCTCACAAAGCTTACAAGGAAACTTGGGCTTATGTTTTGAACGGGTAGTCTTTTCAACAGTGTCAACATGACTCGCAGTGGTTGATGGATTGTCTTCAGCATGAACCAGAGAGGATGAGAGACTGCCCCCAGCATGACTATCAGAGGCTGAGAGACTGGGTCCAACATGACTTGTAGAGGTTGGACGGGCACCACCAACATGAACAACAAAGGTTGAATGGTTAGGATCAATCTGCTTTGCAGTAGTAGAAAGTGTGCCCCCAGCATGAACAACAGAGGCTGGGTGGATGGATCCAACATGAACAACAGAGGTTGGATGGGGAGGTTCAACTTGAACAACAGAGGTTGAATGGGTGCCCTCAGCATGAACCACAGAGGCTGAGTGACTGGATCCGACATGACCTGGAAAGGCTGGAAGGATCCCACCATCATGATTAACAGATGCTAGATGGTGAAGATCAACTTGACTTGCAGAGGTTGAGTGCTTAAATACAACATGGCCTGCAGAGGTTGGATAGGTGCCCCTAGCATGAACAATAGAGGCTGGGTGGTGAGGTTCAACTTGACTTGCAAAGGTTGAACGGGTGCCCCCTTGCTTATGTGCCTTCTTCCTATTCCTCCTTCTTTTACTCCTTTTAGACTGTCGGTTACTAGTATCAATACTTTCACCGCATGAGGTAGAAGGAGGAGGAGAATCAACTACAAGTGAAGGGAACTAGTGTTTTGATGCCCTTGATATAAGGAGCTTACTTGAGAAGCATCAGGAGCATTCAGGACAGTTGGAGTGGAAAACAACCACACCGGTAGCCCTAGGGTGAATCGAGGAAGATTCAGGGTGGCCATCAAGGGAACACCAACATTCCCCGTGAGAGGAATAGTACAAGGAGTTACCAACATGGGGATCTCTTGTTTGGTGTTCAAAGGGGTGTTAGCCATAGTTTCAAACTAGGAGACAAAGTCTGAGGTTGATAGACAACCAAAATTACAAAGCACACACCTAAAGGCACACTAAGTACATACAAACCACACAGCACTCACTAAAAATTCCTAAAGCCAAACAAACAAATAGGTATAAGATATACTTTCTAGAAGAAAGCTGATTGACAGTTACTTGGCATCCCTATAGATGTTCTTAGGCACAAGCGGAGGAATCACCCACCGCCCTCCCACACTTTCTACTGGGGTTACCTTCCAAGTCTGTCCAAGGTCAACCAGAAATAACCTTATGGTGTACCTATGTATGAACCCTAGATGTCAAAGAGACTAAAGGCTACCTTGGCTATACCAACAATCTGGGGGGACAGTCGCAAGACGGACTTGTACGCATGGTCAGGGTAGCTGAGCCCGAAACTCTATCTAGGACAGAATCCCCAGATGCGTAAAATTCCTGAGTTATGCTTTGACAAGGATTCAGAGGGTTATCTCCTCTGTCCAAGCCTCCACGTGGCCTCGTGCTTAACTCCCGTTTGAGAGGAGCTTCCCAGATACAGTCAATAAAGTCAAGGATTTACCTAGTGATTGGCCAACTACGTCCGAATTTAACACTTTTGGGGAGTTTAAACTCCCTAACCCACAAGTCTAGCCTAAGCTAGTTGGTGTATGACCCTATAAAATAAAACTTACTAGTAATTTTTAAGTTATATCGTTTATTTTAAGGGTTGTTTTTAGTCATAGGGTAAATGGCATGAAACTTATGTGGTGTTTTGACTCAAAGTTGAAACAAAATGACTAAGCAAAGAGATATGAAATGCAAAAAGGAAAAACTATTCTCTTTATTTTTCTTTTTCAAATAGAAAACTTGAAAGCCACAAAAGAACAAATTCTTTTATTTTTATTTTTCAAAAACATTGATATGCCATGCAATCTAGACTAAAAACCTAATCTACATGCATATAAAGCAAACATGTGTTTTTGTCTTTTTCTTTTATAAATGCAAAAGAAAAAACAGCCTATCAACTAATGCAAGCAAGCACTGTAAGCAAAGCAAATAGACAACTTCTCTACACCCCACAAACAAACCCTAGGTTTCCCTAAAGTTAGATATCAACCTCTCTTGAAAAGAAGGATTACAAAGGTAAACAAGCCAACAAATTTGGACTAAAAAGACTGAGCAATAAGACTGACATAAACAAAGGTCAAGAAGTCCCAAGTATCAATCTAAACCTACAAACAGAGGCTGCTCAGTACCTTGTCCAACAAGGTCAATCCAAAGAAGGAGGTAGGGGGGGGAGAGCAATAAAAACAAGTATAGGTTCTTTTTAATTTTCTTTTATAAAAGAAAAAAAAAAACTACAATGCACTGTACTTGAGCAAACTTGAATTAAATAAACTGTCTAATAGCAACAAGCTGAAGCAAACAGGCTAACAGAACCAAAAGACAACGAACAAAGGAAGGCTAGGAACCCTATCTTGGGTGCACACAATGAAAAAAATCATTGTAGACTTATAAAGGCAAATGAAAACCAGCCATTGTCGGAATACAGTCTTAAAAACAGAGCCTAAGACCCTGATCACAGATCTGAACAAAGACACATTAGCCTACAACCCAAACAGGCCAACCACTTTAGCATGCAAACAGAAAATAATCCAAGTAAAAGAGACTCAAGGGCTTTCGAAAAAGCAAAAAGTGTGATCAACAGAGGCACTCAAACAAGCCATAAAACATTCATAAAGAAAATCAATGCATCAACAGGGATTACAGAAAGAAAGGAACAAGGAAACCTTAACTTAAAAAATCCCTACTTCCAGGCAGATTTGCGACTGTATATTAGAGCAACCCGCGGACGATCCGCGACTGTCCAATACAGCAACCCGCGAATGCAAACTTGTATTCGCGACTGTTCAGAATAGCAAATAGCGAATGGTCATAAAATTTTTCTCAATGAACAAGAAAAAATCCCAAGACTTTCAAATACTGAGGCAAGCATGAACCAGGATGTAAGATCACATACAGACTTCAAGCAAAGACTGGTTAGGGGTGACAGAAACAACCTACAGTAGTCTAGGTGTCCCCAGCGGAGTCTCCAGTTCTGTTGTACAGGATTACACACCTAATAACCATAGGTCTGGGGTTACCAACATACTCACTCAACTTGCAGACAATTGACTCTAAAGTGCAGTAAAGGAAATAGGAGGATTAGAAAGACTTACTTGATAAACGAATGTTGATCCTTTCTAGTCCTCTTCCTTTTTGCTTCGCCTTCAAAGTCTTCAAGGTTGCTCCTCTTTCACCTGTCAAGAAACAATCTTCCAGATACAAGATGATTCATATATATATAAGCAGGTTAGATAAATCACATATAAGATGCAGAAACATAAACATTTATCAAACCAAGATACATGAAACACATATGGAAGAAAGATTCTATTTATTATCAACAATGGAAAGAGTTCAGATTTCAACCCAACGCTTGAGACAAGGACTCCTCTGCAACCAAAGGATTCTGAGTTTCACTGCTCCAAAGACTTTTGTATACAATCCACCAGCATAAATTTTCTCTCCAAATGTCTATATCAACACCCTCCCCAAGGCCTGTATTTATATGGAGGAAATAAGGCAATTTCGAAGGTTGAGGAGGTTGAGACAGTTAAGAGGATTAAGGTAAATGGCTTAACTAATCTTAGATTATTGCGTGTTTTTATCTTTAAATGTCAAGGGACATATTCATGGGTATGTATAAGGACAACCCGGGAATGATCCGCGAGTTGCTATAAGAGCAACCCGCGAATACATCCATTCGCGACTTGCATCAACCGACACTCGCGAATGATGCGCGAGTTGCATATAAGAAGAGTCGCGAATACAACTTGACATAGAAAAATGGCAAAGTAACCAGCTGTATGGAGGAGGAATGTATTATAGTAATCCAATCTATAGTGTTATGGGCAAACCTCAATCCATAGATGTCCTTTTGTTTGCCAACATGAGGGATGTCAGCACTTGGACGGAGAGGTGCCATTTAGATGGATAACAACCTTACCCATCGAACTACAACATTCTCCAATCCAAGTGAAATTCACACCATTCTAACAACCTTTTCCATGGTCTAGGATCTCCTCTACAAAGCACTTTTGTTACATGGGTGCACCTCTAGATTCCCCTTTCACTACTACTGGGTGCTCTTTCTTCAAATTCCCACTTCCATCAATCATCAGTGCACACTTCACCCTTGTATGAATGTGACTGAGTGCCAACTCCTTAGTGCAGTTCACTATTGGTTGATCTAATCTATGGTCACATAAAGGTAAGCTGGGCGCACTACTTCTCAACACACCTTTCGACACCTGATTGACATCTTCCACACCTAATTCGAAATTGTAGAAACGCTCAACAACTTATCTATGTATTGCTAAAGAGACCAATTAGTTTACTGCTTTGATACCACATGTTTTGATATAAATAATGGTGAAGAACCCAAGTGATTCTTTACTCTGATAACACTTGCCATGGGGCTACCGAACCAATTAAAATCAAAGTTTCCCTTTCCTTCCAGCAGGCCTATGTGACACTGCCCAAGACTCCCTAGCCAGTGGAAAGACCAACCTGGGTTGGGATCCCAACAAATCAGGGATGATTTTAGAGGTGATTTATAGCCCTTAGGTGATTTTCAGGGGGTCACACAAAATGGCTGGACAAATTGGTAATATTAAAATACTTTTTTGAAATATTATAAATTCATCTATAATTTATTAATCGGACAATGGTCAAATGCGGGATAACCAACCCTGCAAGTGAAGGAGAAAATTGAAAAAATAATTTTAGCCTCGTGAAAGATGGACAAAATGGTGAGTTCGCCCCCAAAGGCCAAGGTCAAGGTTTTCACCCTATTTTTTTCATTCTTGGAGGCATGGGAAGTATGTTCACCTTACTTTTTCAATCATGGAGGTGATTACCAGTTTGTTCACCCCCGATTTATGGACCATAGGGAAACGAGCATTTACCTATCCCTGGGGAATGGATTCGAGGTTGTGGGTTGAATCCCCCCCAATTATACTTGATCTATACTTTCCCGGGCCAAATCGTCCAATAAATTTCATTAAAGGATTTTTGGATGGTGTTTTTGACCTCCACATTTCACGTGGTAAATGATAAATTTGGGGGTTTTAGCTCCAATTTTGTTAGATGAATAATTTTTAAATTAAAAAATGGTCAGTTCCGAGGAAAAACAAAAAATGATGCAACGATCTAGTCAAATGAGTACCTTTAATTCCTATAGAATGATGAAAAAGCGATCTATTCATCCCCTAAATACCCACATGAAGAATCATCAGATCTTTGCATGAAGCTTAGTTTTGGTCACAATTTGAAAATGGTTGAGTGAAAATCAATTTGGTAGTAGCTAAGTGGAAAATATTTTCATTTGTTCAAGGTTCCTTGGGGTCTACAATCTTTACAGAGGTTAGTTTTCATAGACTATTTTGCAGCTTGCTGAAACTCCTGTAGGTGACTGCTTTGTTTAGGTGATTGTTTTGCTGAAACTCCTGTAGGTGATTGTTTCATGTAGGTGACTGTTTTGATGAAACTCATGTAGGTGACGTTTTTTGCTAAAACTCATACAAAATTTGTTGAAACTCCTACAGAACTTGTTGTTACTCATTTTGTTGGTGTTGATTTGGTATTTCGGTGATTGGTAAGTGTTACTCATTGCAACACTCCCTCGCCTTTTAAAATTGCCTTTGTGGGTTATTGTTGGTTGAATTAGGCACCTCTTTTGGACACCTTTCATGTTTGAAACCTCAATATTGAGTTCAATTAGTGTCACTATATTAAATTGCTATCCCATGTTTCATTGTGGTTATTCTAGGCTAGAATTTAGTTCCTTAATTGGAGGATTTTCCATGCATGTTACTTGCTACCTTGAACTCATAACTGAGGATGTGCACCCTTATTGAGGGGTTTATCTGTTTATATTGGGTGACTTTGATGTACTTATATAAATTCTTCTTTGATGAATATAATGCACCTTTATGAAGACACGTATATTATTCTTTGGGTTGTGCTATTCTTTGTCTAGCTGAGGCATTTTATTGAAACTTTTTCATGTAATATTTTAGGTAGGTTATGTTCTTGTATAATTGTATTAGAGAAATATATCTTAATATTTTGGTGGGTCTTATATTAATATTATCTCTTTGGATATTATTGTTAGCCATTTGGACTCTGGAGTTCCTATATTTTTACTATCTACCCTCGGTGTTTTTGCTAATTTATTTTTAACATTCTTTTATATTTGGATGAGGTGACCCATTGAACCTGCATGGAACACTTTTTTATCTATGGTTGAATTTGGAAATATGCTATGTGACTATGCATACTTCATTGTCTTGTTTGAGTCTCATTATATTTTCTTGTAATTATAAGTACTTCATTTAGAGTGGTGGCGATGCTTGCTATTAGAATGGTATCAATTATTTATATTATTTTGATCCTTTAAAACAAATATAAATCTCTTGGTTTATTTACATGGCTAGAAAAAATGAAATAAAACCTATCAAATGCAGGGCATTTTATTCTAGACACAGACATATATTAAAAAATAATATTGAATTAGTTATTGGATTGAAACCAGATGTATCTTAATTGAAATGGATTTGACCTCATTTTTAGTTTTACAACCATTGTTCCCTTACAACAAAAATCTAGGATGTTGAAGAACTTTGGCTTTTTCTAGTATTGTTGCTATTTGTACTTGCCAATTGAATATTTGGCAGGGTTGATACATTGGATTTAGAATTTGTAGTGCCTAGGAAAGTGTCTTTAGTCCCCAAGAATCTGATTTTATATTTGGTTGTGGAAGTGATAAAATTAATCTTATCGTTGAAACAGAGTATTGGGATATGTTTTTGAATGTATGGGAGGTCAAAAAATTGGTCAAGGCTCAAGTCACTTGTTGAAACTCCTGTAGTTGAATGTAGTCTATTTTTCTAAAACTCCTGCAAGTGACTATTTTGTTTAGGTGAATGTTTTCCTAAAATCATGTAGGTGACTATTTTGTTGAAACTTATGTAGGTGACTGTTTTACTGAAACTCCTGTACGTGACTGTTTTGTGTAGGTGGTTGTTTTGTTGAAACTCTTGTAGGTGATTGTTTTACCAAAAAACCTACAGAACTTGTTGTTACTCATCCTATTGGTGTTTATTTGGTGTTTCAATGATTGGTAAGTGTTGGGTTGGTGTCTCATTATATTTTGTTATTTTCTTGCAATATAATGTGCTATTGTACTAATTTTATATTTTTTCTCATGTAGGATTCACTTTTGGTTTATCTATCAATTTGGAATTTTAGTTGTGGAATATTAAGTAAGATCTCAAACATGGATTGTGGAAAGAAAATAAAACATCAAGACAAAAGGATGTAATATCATATTTTTAAATGCCTCAATTCCTGAAATCACATCCTATTCATCCTCCAAGGTCTCTTGAGCAAGGTATCCGTGATAGAGATGTCAACAATTTTGATAATGCATATGTAACCTATACAATGCATGGTAGAATACATTTCTATAGTGATCAAGGTGAGATAAATCCATTTTCATTTGAAATTGGTAGTTCAAATGTTGAATAATTTTCCTTGCAAGATGGCACTGTGCATTCACGAAAAAGGAAAAAGGGCCAATAGGACATAGGGAGAAAAATCCAATTTGATTGGGTCTCAAGATTCCCATTTATTGAACCAATACCTCTAGCAATCGAGAATGAGACGTCATGAGAAGTTAAATGCATTTAATGTAGTTGGAAACTTGGTAAGGTAGTGAAATTGCAGATGAAGTTAGACACAATAGAGAAGCATGTTGGAAAGGTGTATGATAAGAAAGTTGTAAATGATAATGATGAGAATAAATCTAGTGCTAGATGGAAATATTTGATCAAATGTCAACATCTTCAATAAGAAGAAGAATATAATAAATTATTAATAAATAAGAGAAAACTCAAGGAAAGTGGAGGAACCATCACATCTCAATTTGGAAAGATGGCGGAAACAAATTTGTTATAAAATACAATACAATTAAGCATTGTATTTCATATCATATCCAATGGTTGTCCTATGACAGATTATACAAATATGACTAAATATCTATCTTTTATTCAAGTGCCAAATTTTCCATCTTCTCATTGGTCTTTATCGAGTGGTTGGGAATGGAGAAAATATCTAGCTCAAGTAGAAAATGACGATATGAAAGAGAAGATTGCAAATGCTACATTTTTGTCATTGTCTTTGGATGAGGTTACAACTATTGATAATACTTCATGGATTTGCATGAAAATTTATATGGTCAATGACCATATCAGGCATTCCTATCTACTTGGAATTCATAAAATGAGCAAAAGTTATACAAAAAAAAATATTTATGAACTTGTTATGAAAAGTTTGAAGGAAATTGGTGGTATGGATCCTTCAATGATCACAAAATAGTTGGTATACTTTGGAGCAGATGGAGCATTGGTAATGCAGGGAAAAGGAACAACCTTTTTGCTAAAATACAATTCTCAGCTTCATCGCATATGATTAGTATTCATTGTATGGCTCACATGATGGGTCTTGCATTTAAAATACTGAGCAATTTTCCATTGGTATCAAAAGTTGAATATCTTGTACGTGAGGTTCATGCATACTTTTGTCAGAGTCCCAAATGGTTTTTTTTTTTTCGATGGTGTTACAAATGGACAAAAACTATTAAAAGATGTTGATACAAGATGGATCTCACTGAAGGGACCAGCTAAAAGACTATTTGATGAATATGCATCCTTGGTAGGGGTGATGTATGAACATCACTTAAGTGTAGAAAAATTTCAAACTCTTCTCTTTCTACTAATTGATATAGATACATTATTAACATTGTCTAGAATTCTTCTTATGCTTCATGAAATGAATAACCTCATAAAGATGGTTCAGAGTCACACGATGTATATTTATGAATACACAAGTTCAAGATAACATGCCTTGCATTGGATAATTTGTATATTATGGTAGAGTCTTTTCCAAGTCTAGCATTTACAAATTGGACTAAGATAATCAACATAGAAAATGATGAAATATTTTTGAATTTTGATGGAAAGGAGATGCTATGTATAACAGTGCGTGGGAATATGGTTCCATTTTATTATAATGATAAGATATTAAGATCCACCAAACAATGATTTATGCCAAGAGGATGATTCCACAATGTTGTGATTTCAATGAGGCACAATTTGATAGAAATTGCAAAATCACTATCATCAGAGATACTAGAACGGTTTCCTCGAGATGAGATGTTGGAGGCCATGTCTGTTGTAGACCCTCAATATTGTAACCATTGTCAATTTTTGTTGGAACTGGGATAGAAGGGCATAATTCATATAGAATTCTACCTAAGTAAGGAACGAAGAGGATAAGGAAGAAGAGGAAGGACCTGCAACATAGGAAAAATCATCAAATAAGAAGAGAAGGATGTTGCGACAGAAGAGGGAAGATAAGGAGAAAGGTAAAGATAAGGCACATGATGAGGAAGTTGCATATATTTTGTAAGCTATGATGGAAGGACATAGCAAGAGACATGATGACATGTAAGAATATTTGTAGATGTAGGTGTGCAGATAAGGTAATGAACAGAAAGTGACAATAAGGAATGATGTTGAGAAAGCAACAACCCTTAGCGATAATGGGTATGGGATCGACTACAGTTGGGGGAAACCACATGCGTAAATGAATTTTTTTAAGTGAGGCCGATAGATTTTTTTTGTCATATATTTCTAGAATAGGAAAGATAGCCTGTGGGATGAAGATAGTAAGTTAGTTGGGATAGAGAATGAAGTTGAGTCTGTTAGAGTCTGTATCGAGTCAGTATTGAGTCTATAATAAGCATGTATGGGAGTATATAGAGTCTTTAATAAGTATATAAAAGGAGAAACCCAAGCTTCAAATGGGTTAGTTAGTTAACCATTTATCTCGTTTAGCTAGTTCTTGTTTTAGATGATCTTGAGCTGATTAGTTGAGACAATAGTTTTCAGTAAGTGTTTAGACTTCGGGGAGAGACACTAGATCTAGAATAGAGGTAGATAATTTTGGTTATTGAATCTATATCACTGTGTGCATCAGAGTAGTGGTTCTACAGTTGAGTGTGCAGACAGATAGAGAAGGTTGAGTCGATGGATCACTGAGTAGGCATAGAGTAGAGTGATAAAGATAGAGAAGAATAGAGATCATGAGAGGGAGGAGAAGTCTGTATATACAGAAGAGAAGATATTGAACATAGTCTATAGCTTTATGTATAGACAAAAGGTGCATATATCTCCTCATGCCAATGCCATATGAAAGAGCACCTTGTGGTTTTTTATCGGATGGATTTCCACGTTACATGCTGGGTGCATCCATGGAGGTGGGTTACAATTTTTGGCAAGGAAAATTTGGCAAAAACAAAAAAACCTACCTCGATTGAGCTTTTCCTAAACCTTCGATCGAGGTCTTAACACCTTGATTGATGTCTTAACACCTCGATCGAGGGTTTATAAAATGCTCTATCGACGTCTTCTTAAACCCTTGATCAAGCTTTTGATAAACCCTTAATCAAGGGTTCAAGACCTTGATCGAGGGTTAACAAAGCTCGATCGAGTATCTCTAATCATTATAACTATAAATAGGAAAAAAATGAGGATCTAATTCACTGCATATGTTGGATAGAAAAGGGTCATTTATATTCATTTGTAGATATGGGTCGCAGAGTAATTGGAGTTATAGATATGATTGATCACATCTATAACTCCAATTACTCCATTAATAATATCTACACATAAAATCTATAGGAAGTGGTAGTAGTAATGATTTTACTTATTTCTTCTTCAAGGTATGTACTATTACCCACAAGTATCATTCTTCTAGTCGAAATTATATTTTATTAAATTTTATTATCATATAATTCTATGTTTGATTTTAATTGAATTCGAAGACCTTGTTCCCATGAACAATATGAGATTTTAAAAACTTTGATTAAATAAATTTTTGGGTGTCCATATTCGTGTGCACACACGAATATGGGCACTCAAATATTTTTTTAGTTAAAGTTTTGAAAAGCTCGATTAAGATGCTAGCTCGATCGATATTTTCTCTAACCACACATAAACATTTAAAAGAGGTATTTGAAAACATGTGTAAAAGTTAGATCGATGGTTTTAGATACCTTGATCAAACTCATAGCTTGATATTTACATTGTATTTCCATATGCATCATGTAAATTTTCATTTAATGAAGTGTTCCAAAAGATGCTTGGACAGCTTGTATTTTGAATCCCCATTTGAATTCATGTCACTGAGCATTTTCAATTCTTGTCAAAATGAGAATTAGTATCATGTTTAGTTTCCATACTTTTTGTTTTTCGGATCCCACATTCTCCATAACACTTTTTCTTTTATTTATTTTTCTCCACCCTTAGCATTATGAAACACCAAAACAATTAGTCACGTGTTATTGATTTAAATTCTAATGTCATTCAATAATTTAGTAGCAATATTAACTGCAAATGTGTGCCACAATAACAATTTTGAAGAGTAAACAATGGACATTGATATAACCCAAGGAAAAGAGGTCATATTTTTTTTCCATGCTCGCATTTTGATCTCTCTAAAGGTACTAAAAATACTTTGCTCCTTCGTATATAATTTTTAATTTTAAAAAACTACAATTATGTGATATGACTCTGAATTTAATACTAATTTTTATCTTAATCGTCATGTTCTATTCCGCCTTGGGCTCTGGGATTTAAATATCTGTCCAGAAGATCTATATCATAGGTAGATCGTAGTATTGAGAATCCAGGTCGACTGGATACAACTCGCCTAAGTTCAGCTCATCAATTGAATTGCATGTATCATTGCTCTCCTTGGTTCAATGCAAAAAGAATACTATGGCAATGATGCATGCAATTCAGTTGATAAGATGAACTTAAGCAATTCGTGTCCACTCTACCTAGATTCTTAGGACTACGATCTACCTACGATATAAATCCTCGGGCCAGATATTTAAATTCGAGATCCCAGGGCAGAATAGAACAGGACGATTAAGATAAAAATTAGTGTTTTCAAAGTCATATCACAAAATTGTAGTTTTTTAAAATTAAAAATTATAGACGAAGGAGCAAAGTATTTTTAGTATTGAAAACCTTTCACTACATTTCTGTAACTATAATTTTGATCCTCAATTCTCGCCCCCCAGTGATGCTCCATTCCACCCCTATTTTTTCTTATGAAGAAGTAGTTTAATGAACATTAAAAAGATTTTAACAATCCATTTCTCAAACCCTTGGCCCCATGGCGGTTTGTACCAGGGACTTCTGGTTTCCAGGTAAAATGCCAAAAGTTTTATTGGTAGAATATGCTGGCAATGTCATGAATTTTTTTTTTGTTTAAATTTCTAAGAGGTTTATTATTTGCAGATTTGGTCGAGGCAAAGTTGTTGGAAAATTGTGCTAGACATATCTGTATCTATGGAATGGGTAGAATTGGAAAGAAAACATGTAAGTATCTCTGCTCCCAGTCTCAACATTTTTCCTCTACATATTTAGTTGGAAGTCAATGAATGGCTTCTGTAGTTTTAAATTTTGTAGTATTTGATACTTCTAAAATTGTAGTTCCAACAAGAAAATAGTTTCACTTCTAATGCTATGCCAACCCTTTTGTTAAAGCAACATCATCTTAAGAAATGTCTACAGAGCTAGGTATTAATTCTACAAGTTTGTTATGCTCGTATATGAATCAACATCTCTTAATCTTTGGTTATACATGCATATTTAAGCATCATCATCATCATCATTTTTGTTCTTATGAAAATGCATACTAGATGTCCTTTCAAAAGAGAATATGCATCTTATCAAAACCGCAGGATAGTTTTGAGTTCAAAGAGATGCATCTTCCGTTATCTAATAACTACACTAGAGATTCTCTTGCCAGTCGCGTTAATGGAAACCAAGATGTGTTTCATTAACCTATTGAGGGAAACTAGGATAACCTCCATCACCTCATCGAGTTGATTCTATATGCCCAAACTTGTCATTAGTAGCTCAAAAGCAGTGTTTAGATGAGGTCTTCCTCGATAAATAAAAGGATTTGTCTGAATCTATATTTAGGCAGAGGAAAACATTAGGTTCAAGCAATTGTATACACATCAGATATATTGCTGATAGGAATCAAATGATGTTGAAATTCCTTACCTCCATTCTCTTAGTTTGGTCCTTGAAGCCCATTTCTAAAATGTCCTTCATGGGCATAATCTTCTAGATAGGGATTATGGTAGTTAGTGTCGACAAGATGTTGAGAAATAGGGGGCTAGGATTTAACTCCTCAATTTTTTGTACTAAATATAAATGTGGTGAGCATGCATATAAAACCTTGGTAGTCATGTACAATTTTTTTTCTTCGAGTGTTTAACAGTAGCTTGATCGAGGGTTTATTAGACCCTCAATCGAGTTTCAAACCTCGATCGAGGTCCTGAAAAATAGAGAATTAGCCCTCTTATAGGAAAATCAATGTTTCTCTGTGTCTTTTAGAGGTGTAAACCTTGCCATTCATGGCACATAACTGAGCGGATTTCATACTGATAGATTCATCACTGAATCCTCTATCCATTGAAGTATCATGCATGCATTTTGGTATTCATATGGTTTTTTTTTAATTAGTTCTAAAAATTACACTTAGAAAAACTGACAACAACTTGGAAGTAGCTCAAAGAAAAATCCGGAGGGTAAAAAAGACACATCCAAAAATTTCTTACAAATGCACATCCCACACATCGATGCATCCTCTTCAAAAGGGTATATTTGGTTTTTCAAGTTTTGAAAACAATGAAAAAAAAGCTAGGATGGACACACATGTGTATAAAATGATGTTGAAATCATATGTGGTCACTTTCAAAAAATAATAAATAATTGTATATTGAGAAATAAATTAACAAAAGAATATGCAGACCACAGTGCATTTTGTGTAGATCATGATCATATATATATATATATATAAATTATTAATGTAAGGTTGAATTATTGGGTTGGGACACGAGCCACTTATTAACTTCTTCAAATTTTTAAAGTCACAATCTTCATTAAATGTGAAATTTCACACATTAAATGACATCGGAATATTTTTTAAAATATCATTGGGAAGCTAACATAATATTCTACAATTTTTGTTTTTACTACAAGTTGAAATTCACATCGAATATATGCGTTTCGAGGGATTCTATTTAGCACATGAGTAAAAAATCAGGTTTTGATCGCCAAATTTGGCCAAAAAGTGTTACCCACCTTCATGGAATCATCTTATTGTGTATATGTGTGAATGTTGAGTAGCTTAGACAAGTGCATATTTACTGTGTTTAATGATTGATTGGTTATTGTGCTTTAAAGGGATAAATGTATGAATGTTGTATTTCGAGTAATGAATATTCTCGTGATGTCTGTTCACTGTGCATTTGTGTAAGATTGCATAAATAAGGGAAAATCATACATGGTGTTGACCTAGAACTTGCAAACCACCAACCCAAATTTCCAGTCTTCATTGAAAACCTTGGTGCAGGGACAAGGACTTAAAACACCCTCCCGCACAAACTGCGGAAACGTGGTTCTGGCAATTACCCATAGAACTGAGATATCTCAGGTGAGACGACATCTATGTCGTAGGTGCTGCAGGCTAGGATATGCTCTGTGAGGATGATATCTTGGGCTTTGTTGAGAAAAAAAGGAGAGATGAACCTGGGTCATAGGGTGAAAAAATCCAACAAATGGTTCCTTTTCTGGGAATTAAAGTGTTGTGGTGAGGGATATGTTCTGGCATCCTACCAAACCGGAGATCCAAAACTGGGTGGACACAAAAGAGATAGATTTTACAGGAAATGAAAGTGAAGGATCTCGGTGGATGCCGACGAAGTGGTTAGAATGGTACATATATTCAGATATTCATGATATTTTCTTTGTCGAGTACCCCATTGTGTTGTATGAATGGTTGTCTAACTTGGAAACCCATAAAAAGAATTTTCAAGGAGGAGAACCGATAGAGTGGACTCCGTTCTTGATCGAGCGACTGAAAAGAATCAATAACCCTATATCAAGGGTTGTGGAATTCTGGGTAGACAATATCATAGAAGGATATATCATTGAGTTCATTGTTGATACAATAAACTCATACAGTGAGGCCGAGCGAATTTTTTTTCAAGGACCATGCGGTCGATATCTCTAATCTTGGAAGACGTGGATCAAACTGATTATATGTAAAAAGGGAATTCTATGAATGATAAATTGAATAGAAACTGGTGGCTATGTCTTAGTAGGACCCTAGAGTGAGATGTTCCCAGGAGAAAGTGGAACTGAACTAGAACCCGAAATTTTGAGAAGCGGAAGAAGATTCAGGTCCAACAAAATCTGAAAAACTTTGTTTGGACAAGGCAGTTGCAACACAGAGTAATAAGAAGAAGGATACAAGTTTAAATCGTACCTAGATGAAGGCTTGTGTGATGAGGAACACGAGTATCAACGAATATCAGAAGGATATGAAGATTCCAAGGAGTCGACTAGAGCTCCAGAATAAGAACATGTACATAACTCGCCTACTGTACTAGAGGTAAGATCATGAGACCTGCCTCCAAGTATTTTTGTAAATACAAGTAGTACTAATGCTATAAATAGTGGATAAGGGAGTTTGACTAGTCCACATTTTGTTCCTATTGTACCAGCAGTCAATACAGTACCAATCAATCCAATGGCTGGAACTGACATTAAGCTCCCAATATTCAATTGGAATGGGCTGGAAGATCCAGAACAAAACTAGTTTCTATGTGACGCTGTCTGGACTGTACGATAGATCCAAGACAAGAACATCAAGAAAGAATACATGATCATGAATCTACGAGTTCGTGCGTTAGACTGGTATATGAAGTTCTCCATAATACTAGTAGGTGTGGTCCCAAAGAAACTCAAGGAGATTAGACTCGGGTTGATTGATGAATTTAAGAAACCAAAGTCTGAATCACAATGTATCACTGAGATCAAGGAGATCAAGAAGCTATCAATAGAATCTGTTTGGGATTTTGACCGGAGATTTAAGACATTAATAGCCAAGGTGAGTTTCCAATTGTCATATGTGCAACACAAGGAATGGTTCATTCCTGCCTTGTTTCCACACATCCGAGCGATGTTGATGCAATAGAAACTTGTGTCGGAGACAGAGGCTTTGGAGATAGCAATGAACTTAGAAGCCTCTCCGGTTGGAGACACTGGCTGAGACATGATGCAAATACAGTTGCAGCTGGCCAATGTTATGGTGTAACTATAGGACATCAAAAGAGGCAAGGAAGTTTAGGAGGAACTATGGTGTACCAGGTGCAGAACAAATGGGAACCATAAGGAAAATTTCCCGACGCTAATGAATTATGCCACGGCAGGTGTGTCGAACCCATTAAACACCCAAGGAATTCCTTAGTGTAGAGTATGCCAGACTAGAGGTAACAAGTTAGAGGAATGTATGTACTTGCAAAATATTGTAACTGCACCTGCTAGTCTATATTATAAATTTTGTAGATCACTAGGTCATGATGAAAAGAACTACAGAGCACTTCAATTGCTCCAAGAGAAAATGACAGATACCTACTGTTGAGGCCTGGAAAATCGTGGGTAACAACAGTTAGGGATTCTCCCCAATAAACGTTCCCAATTAGCCCGTGATTGTTTGGTATGGGGAATCCGTCCGGCTACCGTAGGTCAAGTAACAATTTAGGTGTTTTATTGGTTACGGCCCGGTCCATCGTATATATTTTTAGTTTTTTGATGTTAAAGGTATGATGTGCAAGTGCTTAACTAAAATTTAAATGATAGAGATAATGAGGAGGGTCACAATGTGATGCGCAGGTTCTTACCTCTCGTCTTACCTTTCTTGCATCTAAATCACAAACAACAAGAAACTAACTAAGACTTACTAAACTATCCCTAGGGAGCAAAACTATCATTAATCGTGAGTAATGTACTGTAGTGCATGCATAAAGAAAATCACAAATAGTTGTTAATGTTTCAGAACACATGAATGCCAATAGAAATATAAACAACAAGATAGCTTATTGTTAATTAAGACCTTCATTACTCAATGTGGAAATTTCACAGAATAAACTAGAGTACATTCATAACATGAAAATAAATTGAATGAGTTAGAACGATCTCATAGTTAATGGAAACAAGCTAAAAAAGAAATAGTTCATATCCAACAGGCCCATAGCAAACATTTGAAAAAATCCACAGAATTTTCTCCAGCAGAAACATATGACTCTTTATTGTAAAATGAAATAGTTCTTCTTACAATACTCTCTCAAGATAGTCTGGAAAAAAGGTTCCTCTTACATCTAAAACTCTCCTATATTTATACAAAAAACAAAACTCTTGGGCTTCCCCTCATTGTCCTTTGAGCTTCCCCAACCTTTCATTTTCCAAAATTTTGTCTCGTATCTTGTGCACATAATTAATACAATATATTACATTTCAAATCAAAATTTCCAAAACACTTTATGAGGAAGGTCCAGCTTGCTCGCTAATGAACTTCTTCCATGCATGAGCATCTGTTGCTATGCCTTCAAACCCAAAACGCTCAAGAAATCGAATATTAATTTTGTATTTAGCAGCTTGGGTCTTTACCCTCTCTATCCTAGCAGGACTTAGGTGCAACTGGTCTTCTAATAGATGTATTCTCACTGCTGCTTGTGCCACCACATTCTTCAAGATCCATTCATCCAAGTCTTTAACCTGTTGGACTTCTTGCTCATCCTCTTGATACCTGTCCTGTAGATGTTTTAGAAACAATTAGTGCTCCGGTAGCACATCCAATCTCTTTTCTGTAGAATTCTGGCATCGATTGTATGTGGAAAGCACTCTTCTGCAATATTCAACACATGCTCCCTTTGTCTTTTTCACGGTTTTCTTGAACTCTTCTGCTACATTAATCGCAAATTCCAGTAACTCATACTCTTGTTTTAAACTTTGTTGATCCTTTACTGCTAGCTCCGTGAGAGATTCCTTATTTGTTTTTGCCCATACCATTCTTCCTTTTAGAATATCCAAAATATCTTGAGACCCATCCAAAAAGTATGAAATGGTGTCTATAATTTCCTCTAGTCTGGTTTCTATCTGCAAAATTTTACACCTTTCATCTTCTATGCGTATCTGTATTTGATGGATCCTTTTTCTTTGAATCAGAACGTGCTCTTTCAAAGGCTGAATATCGGTTTTCTACTCCAGAGCATCCTTAAGTGACGCGGTCAATGAATTGTTTTGCTCTTCTAAGGCTTCCACCTATATCTGATACTGCTTTTCCTTTTCCTTTGTGTTAGCCTTCTCTATTTCTAACTCAGGAACCCTGCTCTCCAACATGTTCTTCTCTGCACTTAAATTCTCATATGATTCCTGAAGATCATCCCTTTCAGTTTTTAACATCTGATGTTCTAGTTGTAGCTTTTGTAATTCAGCTAAGCTAACTTGAGTATTCTTTTCTGTGTTCTCTGTAGATATTTTGAAAGCATTCTTATCCGCTTGCAGAGTCTGCCATTCCACTCTTGAAGTCTTGACTTCACTCATCATATCTTATCTTCATACTTTCTTTTCAGTTTTGACTCTCATGTCTTTCCTTCTTTAAAGTTTCTTTCAATTGGGCCGCATTCTTTCGTGACTGCTCTAGATCAGTCATGAGCCTGTCAATATTGTCTTCAGTCGCTAAGGTTAATTCTACCCTAGCTCTTGTTATCAACCGTGGAGCTTTATGTGTACCATGTACCAATGTTTTATCTGTTACCATTTTTCTTGATTATCCTCCAGTATTGACCTTCTTCTCAGTTATTTTAAGAATTCTTTTCTTTTCTTTATCATAAAAAATGGTACTAAGATCAAGAACCTCCTCCCCTTCAGTAGGCATGAAAGGGATCAAATTTATCTCAGAAAATGAAGCTTGTCCTAATATGCTGCCAGAAGATGTAGCAGGTTTCGAGAAATCAGGATCAGATTGTCCTTGCTCTTGATCTATTTGATCTTGTACTCCTTGTGTATCAACTTGCTCTGTAGTTTGTTGATCCTTTTGGGATCCTTTTAGTCTCAAACCCTCACTTTCTTCTTGTTTCTTCTTGATTTCAGCTTCTTCCTTTCTCTTTATTTCTTCCTCTTCCTTCCTAACTGCTTCCTCTGCAGCTTGCTTCTTTTCTTCCTCTTCATTTTTCAACCAGCTTTCTGCTTCCTCTGCTATTCTTCTAGCATCTTCTTCTCTCTTCTTCACCTCTTCCTCTTCCAATTTCTTAGCATTTTCTGAAGTTTTTCCTTTTCCACCCATAGTAGTTATTTTTTGTTTGAATCTCTTCTTAAGAGAGGTTATATTCTTTGCATTTTGGAATGTCTCCTCATCCTTGTCCCAAAAATCAGTATATTCAAAATGAATTACTGCTTCTTTGTAGTATTCTGCTACTTTGTTGTGGGAGTCATTCCCATGAAAATTCATTTCTCCAAAACGAAAATATTCCAGCTCCTTAACAAATTCTATCGCTTGCTTTACTCTTGAAAACTTGTAGCTTCCAAGCAGGAAAGGTACTGCAGGATATGTTGCTTTTTTATGCTCAAACAAAAAATTGCCTACACCATCAATATACAGCTGCCTAACCGCCTCCTTGTGGAGTACATAATCTGTGGCATACTTTGGTAGTAGGGAAGGAGCTTTGGAACCACCATACATCCTTACATACAACCCATCCTCCGTCAAATAGTAATCTCCAAACTCTTGTATGACTTTGAATGCCTCTTCAGACATGCAATTACATTCAGTCAAGAAAATGAGGGTATATAAGGGCATAATAAAATGCTCGCAAATTTCCCTGTAATAACTATGATACTTATGTGCCCATAATAATTTATAGGCTGCGTACACTGGGGTTCTGTCCTTCTCCCAGTTACATCTCAAAGCAGGAAAAGACTGAGTGCACAATATGCAATCAATCAGGATAGAGCTCATATAAAAATCTGATCTCTTTTGAGATACCCCTCTTAAGGCTGCTGATATACATGCAGAGAGGCTGTTTGACACTATATTTGCCCAATTAAAGATGGTTCCTTGGGTAGCCATAAAGAAAATAATTGGTATCCAACCTATCTTGAAGCTCTTCCCATGTGCTCTACAAAAATCCTATTGAGAATTAATGCAATGAACCTGTAGGGAGCATGGAGCTTAGAGGTGTCATACTCTCCAGAAGGTCTAGTTCGGAAACTCTTTCCAGGTATCATCAATCTTTTTACAGTCTCCACCAGGTCCATAGCTATTTCCTTTAACCAAATTTCTGTCAAATAAACCTGGGGTGAGGGTAGATGATAAGCCATAGAGACATATACATGGCTATATGCAGCGTATCCTTGCTTAGCAGTGTTCTCCAGAATCATTGTGGCTACATCTGCCCTAGGCAGAATCTAGCCTATTACTTTTGAACAAGGAAATAACTCGGGTCTCGTAGCTACTTTCATTAGGGTTGATTTCTCAATTTTGGCATAGATTGTCAGCTCCTCAAAACCGACATCAGGTACATTCTGGCTGGCAATCATTCTATAGATTTCTCCCCACTTGTAGTCTGGTTTGACCCTAGTAGAGGCTTTGGTATCTTCATAGATAAACTCTACTTTGGTGATGATCTCTACTTCAGGCTCTCCTTCAACCATAGGAGCTTTCTTCTTTTGTCTCTTTGACATGTTTTCGTTATAACAATCACCTTGTCATAGTCAAAACATATTCTTAGACCAACTAAGATATTAACAAGTGTTTAAACAATAAACAAGAAAATACATCAATTTACCTCCTCAACATGCATGCTTAAAAATAAGTTAAATACAGTATTCAACGAATGAAATAATTAACAAGAAACAAAATGTCCTACAGGCCACCTCCTAAAATGCCTAAGCTCCATTGTCTAAAAAATTCAATCATCGAACAATCCTCGGTCTTAACTCGGGCCTATAAGACTAATCCTACCGCTCGTCCTCAAAACCAAACTCAAAAATACTAAACCCTACGCAACACTCGTCCTCGATAAAATCCCTAAACCGATCAAAAATTAAAAATCCTCCGCAGTCCCACAGGGTAAGGTAAACGCAAGACAAACATCTTAATACCCCCTAGCCAACCATGTAAAACCCAAGAAACAGGTGGTGCAGATAGAGAAATGCTTGTTTGCACCGTGCCCTAACCGCTTGCACTAGAGCAAATGCATCCATAACGGTTCAAAAGCACACAGACTCAGACTCTCCCACTAAAGAAAAAACTTAAAAGTCCTCACCCTCTAATTAAAAGCAACCATGAAAAACCATAAGGGGCAAGAAATCCTTTTATGTGGGAAAAATCTAACCAATGGAAAACCTAAAGGTTCCCAAATCAACCAATAAAACCAAAATGGTAATGCCGTGGTTTACCTACCCAGAAAATAGAAATGCAGTCGATGGGATGGAACAACTTCCATGGGAGCAAAATGAATGAACCAGTTTCTGATAGCTGGGCGTGCGTGAACAATGCAGACGACACGGACCAATGCAAACGACAAGTCAAATACGGATAAAACAATAAAAAACATGCCCCTCATATATATAACCCTCGGTGGGAACCTATCAGTGGTCAAAACCTATCGGAAGCCAAAGCCTAAATCAATCGAAAGGATACATCAGAGGACAGCCACAATGGCGGGTGCAACCCAAAATACGGGCCCGTGATACTTTAATTTCATCGAACATCGGAACTACTAAACTCTAAGTTTGGAGAATCGAGACTGATCCTTTTCTATAACTTCGGCAACGTATAGTTGTATCATCGTGGATTTACTTGTTCTAATAGGTGTCAAAACTTGGACATCCTAAGCTCTAAAGAGTTGGCGAGAAAAACAAAATATTTTCGGAACATCTCAGCACTAGTTCCTCGCAACGTTGGAAATGAAAAATACTAGGACTCCGCTCACTCTTGTTAAACATCCTGACAGAAATAAAAACATAATCGAATATCAAAACCACTAAGTGTTAATCTCAGAAAAACGAAAATGAGAAGAAAAGAACCTGAGGTTCGACGTATCGGCGAGGGAGTCTAAAGTTATTTTGGCGGGCTTGATAGTTCAGCTTTCGTAACGTCGAAAATATAGTCTACTATGCTTCCAATATTGAAAGGATAGTTGACTAGTCTTCCGATACAAAAAATGAAACAGACCAAGTTTTTAAAGGAAAAACTGAACTTCAGGGCAGCTTTGGTAAAAACAAAATACTCCTAGGCCAGATTTAATAAAAAAAAATAGGAGGGGCCCTAAACTTGAAAATTTTGCGGAAAAAAGTTGTAGCTGCAACACCTACCTAATGAAGAATGAGGAACAAATGCAAGTTGAATGAATGAATCCTCAATATCATCCTATGCAGTTTCAACAACAACAATATCCTCAACTGCAATATCAACCAAACTAGTATCCTCAACAACAACAATACCCTCCGCAAAGGGGGGTGGGAACTTTAGAGGTCGAGGAAAACAACCAAGATGAGGATTTGGTTGAGGAAGATGCCAAGTTATATGCTATAATTGTGGGAAGCTAGGAAACATTTCTTGATATTTTCAAAGTCCTACAAAAAATTGTACATATTGTAAAGCATTTGATCACACTCTCGAACAGTGTTCGCAACTTATTGCGAAATGGCATGCTAGAACTATCGTTAACTCCAACCCAGTGTAGAATCCAAATCCAAACCCCAATCTGAATATTTAAATGATTTCTCCCGAACCAAGACAATCCAACCTTGTTGTAGTCACAAGAGGAGGTGTTGCGACAGGAGAATACTAAAATACGCTGCAAGGACATCCATAGGCTCAACCGGTGGAACAAAAAAAATATCTGCTAGATGTCCAATAGGAGAAGGAATTCTTCATGGATGCATGGTAATACTTTGTTGATACCAATCAGCTATCGACATATGGACAAGTGAGAGCTATGCCCGAAATATTTGAACAACTAATAAGAAGGCCACCCACTAAAAAGGTTAGTAAGATCAAGGCCCTTTTTCAAAATTTATTTAGCACTAATCCATGACAAAGATGTTGTCGCAGATTTGACAACACTCATAGAAGACAACACAAAATATCTGCACCCTGAAAGAAGAGTCAATCAAGTCAGAAGAAAACAAAAGATAGGCTAAGAACTGCGAATGACTGCATCGATAGGAGATTATGATATGGACTATATCATATTCAAAATGGGTTCAGATATCAATATATTGATAATACAACATGGGAAAGCATGAACATGTCGCGAATAGACTGGTCTCATATTTAGCTAAGGCTTGCAAACCAGTCGTAGGTGCTACCAATTGGTAGACTGTCCCAAGTACATGTGGACATCGAAGGCTTGAGAAAATATGTCTACTTCGAGGTCATTGACATTATCGATGAAAAAAACCCCTATCCTGCACTTCTAGGGATTCATTGGGAAATAAACAACCAAACTATCATAAACTTCAAGAAAAGGATCCTGTCTTTCGAAGATTATGAAATAAGAGTGGTTGCATCCATTGATCCCCTTAAAGGGCAGCGATATGTTGATATTGTGCATAGTGAAGGGAAAGAGAATTATCTGGACCAATTTTATAACATTATGTATTCAAAGGAAGATTATATTAACCCCACAACTGATGGAAAATTGAGTTGGCATAGTGTGAGCTCGTGCACATCTGACTCAGGTGAATCCCTAGAAAATAGTCTGAACAGGTTGCATGAAATCTCCATGCGCAGATGTGTGAGAGTTATAAAATATGTTTGAAGGGTAGGACATGAAGAAAGCACGCTTCCTATGTATGAAGAATTTCCTAACCTCGCATCCTTCTTGGAAAAATTTGAAGAAAAGGTCACCGAATCACAACGACTGTTTTCTCTAGACTACGTGTTGAAAGCTATGCCTGCTAGATGGTGGGGTACACATAAACAATCTATCTCTGAATTCCTACAATGTAGAAGACTAATGTAGATAAGATTTGGAGAAGAGATCAGTTATGATGATCACAAATATATGGGATTGTCAGATCTTGGAAAACATATTAAGCATTGTTGCATGAATTGGTAAGCATATCCACGACAGGAATGGGTTCACCGATTCATCCACACCTTGGAAATGGTGCCAAGACATTGGTACACCTCACATGAGCTGCGATGAGGAACCATCGAATGGGAAAGATTAGCTGTAAACTTTACCCAGACATTTGAATTTACAAGCAAGCCTCCAACAAGTGATGTTGTGCTACAAGTACTATTGGAGAAAATATTTGCAGAGATAACCGTTCCAAACATAGACCCCCATCAATGCAACATAACTATGCATAAGTACACGATGTGGTATAATATAACAAAGGATCCAAGGGATAGTGACCCAGCCGCCATAATCTCCATGTGTCAGAAGGAATGTGCAAAGTGGAAAGAGATTGCACGTGTGAAAATACACGACACCCTGTTAGAAAGGACATAAAAAAAATAGTTGTAGAAAGGGCAAGAGAAAAGATGACGTTGCGAGCAGTATGCCAACATGAGCGGAGAAATCTGGTGAAAAATGGGAAAATCAATTAAAATAACACTGTCATAAATTGGTACCATCATTGGCACGGTAATTAAGTAAAGGTACTGACATCGATTTTGGAAGTCATTAATTTGGAAATCTCCGTAGAATCAGATGCTATATCTTGTATTGATAACCACCATAAATCACAGGAACCACCTTTCTAAAAACCAGCTCAGTGACGACATGCTGAGAAAAATTCCTTAAATACCCATACTGCTTCCCCACGCCGTTCAAAAGAGGGAGTACCTTCTAAGTACCAAACACTGATGCGAAGGGAAACTGTCAAAAATTTATTGTTCCATAATCCACGTTGTTACCATATCCCAAATTAGTGTATCCAAAACCAGAAGCAACAAGTATTGTAGATAAATCAATGAGTAGAAACCAGTTCATCTCTATCATGATAGTCAGTGTTAACTCCCCTATGACACTTCTAGCTAATACTCCCATGCATCGTGGTGTAGGACATATAACCCCAAGGAACTAGCCCTGTCTATCTACGAGCCAAGTTCCACCCCGATCCTCAGAAAAACGTAGAGTGCATGAGTACCAATCGCCCCGAGAACCAAAGGAAAAGCATCCCATAAAGAAGTTGAGGAACGAGAAAGCCCCAACAACACCACCAACCCAGGAGGAACAAAAATACTTTGAAACTAGGAACTTACTATTGCCTTATCGACCATCAAGAAGGACTTATGTGCCACCAGTTACCATCCCTGCCACAGTCCATGTTACATGAGTAACACCCAGGAAACCGAAGGACACAAAGGGACTGCATAATATCATGCCTCAATTGGTCAACCTCACCTTTTAAGACTCAGATACTAGTAGAATTAGAGAACTAGAAAAGAATAATTATATGAAACTAGTCTGGGATTCCCTAGAATTTCCAAACCAGTTTGTCCCAATGCAATGGGAAAGTGGGCTATAGCAGTCGGGGTTACTATCACTTCTCTTCATGCCACATTTTGGTTGAACCAGAGAAGTGGATACTTATGTAAAACAATTACTAGTAGTCTTTCATGTAGGATTCCTTTGGCTAGACATGCCGCACTTAATCGATGTTGATCTCATTTAAGCAATCACATGTTTGTTGGGAGCTGGGCAGGACCCTAAAGAGACCTTTTGGGAAGGAGAAATCCCAGACAAGATTGCACAAACCCGGGAAAAATACGGGTTGGTTAGCTCTGGTGAAGAATTTCTAATTTCATCCATCAAGGACCCTGCTACTCATATGGTAGCCACAATTTTGACACATAAATTGATGTGTGTCTCGAGACCAAAGCAATGTACTGCAGGAATAGTAATGCTGGCTGCACTTTGTGTAGAAGAAGTGCAAATCAATTCATCCCATTTTTTTTCTTCTGAATGAGCTACTCTAGGATGCTGCTTCAGCACAAGAAGAATGTACTCCTTTCCACTATGCTTGGTTGATAATTCTGATCTTGTTTACTTTATGGTTCGAGCCTGTAGATTATCAGTGGGTAGACTTAGTTGTCCATTGTCAAGGAGTGAGATACTAGAACTTGTGGTTCTCGCCTGATGTAGACCGACAACTGAGTAGCAACATTGAATTCTTTGTTCATAATGAAGACTTGCGAAATTTGGTGAAACAGAAGGTAAGGCTGAGTGGAACTACCATCTCTATATTTTAGCATTTTATCAATTTTTTAGTTAGCATCCCACTACGTGTAAATCCAGGCACGCGATGACCCCTAGAAATAGTGGTTGCCAACACAATATATTCTCATAGCTAAGGATATAGAGACCATTGTACGGGATTGGCCAGAATATTAGCAACATGAGGGCTCACCACCTCTTGGGGAGAAGAGTACCCAGCAGGAAAATGCAATAATTCCCCACCAAGCTCATCCTGATCAACCCCAGCCTGAGCCACCACTACAAAACAAACAAAAGAAGACACACACTGTTGAAATTCAACCAGAATCGCCACGAAAGAAATGAAAGGATAACGAAGAATCCAATACTTATGGTATGGATGAGGAATAAATCACATTCTTGGAAGAGGCCTTACAAAATCTATGCATGCACGGTTCGATGACTTTCATCGGCAGTGGAACCAGTGAACTACTACCATTACAGATAGGTTGAATGACCTTGGAAAAATAATTGAAGCAATCAAACTCACAGTAGAGCGCACGCCATAGCTTACCCCATCGCAGGATGCACCTGGAACATCATAAGTGCAGGAAACCTTGTGTCCCAGGTGAGACCACCCCAACAAGGTACACTTAGGAAAATATGTGTTGGAATTTGGAGCCACGGACCCCAGCGAGGTACACAATAATAGTACCCCAATTTTCCTAGATTTGTCAAAGGTACAATTGAAAGATGTGCATGCTTTACAGAGAGCAACGGTTGCAGAGATTTAGATATGAGGAAATACTCTTGACAAATAGGTAAATCACCTAGTAAATACTCTCAACAAACTCAAGGCCAAAATGCAAAAGACCACCCAAGAAGAAAGGAAAGAAGAAGAAAGTAAGTAGAGGCTCACCCAAGTCATTAATATTGTTTGTTCGAATGTGGCTGATGAGGAAATATCACATGATATGCCATCAAAATACAAGGTCCTTAGGATGGGAAAGATAGTTGCTGACTTTAAGAAGAAAGTAATAGAATTAGAAGTGCAACAGATTCCCAACGCACCACCAGAAGTGCTAGAAAGCCAATGTGACACAGCCATTCAGGATGCAAAAAGGATATTGGAAATATAACAGATATGTGCTAGGGATGTTGACCAAGTCTCCCAGACTTGGGAGAGTCTACTAGATAATGAAAAATCATAGAAGATTGCAAATGACCTCACTGTGCTAGAAGCAAATATCACGTAGATACGAAATGAGATAAAGCAACTACCCTTGGATAAGAAAAAGGTTAGAACAACAGAAATGCGCATCCTGCAACAAAAAACCACTGCACTGCGTGCACAACAACAACAACGTGAGGAAAAGGCAGAGGAGTTACAGGAAGAAGTAGAAAAGGTCACATGGCTAATTCATCATGTGCACTAGAAGGTGTGTGATGTAGCGACCTTAGTAGAAAGAAACATGCCGAAACACATCAGTTTTGACCTAGTGGAGCACATGCAGAAAGTCAAAGAAGAAGTGCACACAAAAAAAGAGAAGCTACTGAAAATCATGGAGGATTTTTAGTTCAAAATTTGCACAAGATAGTTTATGGAGCAGTAGTTTGTGTGGCTCGGGACACACCACATGTGAGTGTTGGGGGCATGTTGGGCCTGGGATAGAAGGGTAGAATTCATATAGAATTCTGACTAAGTAAGGAAAGTAGAATATAAGGAAGAATAGGAAGGACCTGTGACATAGGAAAAAGCATCAAAGAAGAAGAGAAGGATGTTGCAACAAAAGAGGGAAGATAAGGAGAAAGGTAAAGAGAATGCGCGAGACGAGGAAGCTCCACCAGTTTTCTAATCTTTGATAGAATTACAGGGTAAGAGACGTGATGACATGGTAGAATATTCACAGAAGTAGGCGTGTAGATAAGGTAATGGCTAGAAAGTGATAGTAAGGCATGATGCTAAGAAAGCAATAGCCCTTAGCGATCGTGGGTACGATCTCGGCTAGAGTCAACAAAAACCACACACGTAAAGACATTTTTGTAACTCAGGTCGATAGCTCCTTCTTGGTCATATATTTCTAGAATAGGAAAGACAACATGTGGGATGAAGATAGTAAGTCGACTGGGATAACAACTGAAGTTGAGTCTGTTAGATTATTTATCGAGTCAGTATTGAGTATTTAACAAACATGTATGGGCGTATATTGAGTCTTTAATAAGTCTATAAAAGGAGAAACCCAAGCTGTAAATGGGTTAGCTGGCTAACCAGTTAGCCCGTTAGCTATTTCTTGTTTTAGACGATCTTGAGATAATTAGTTGAGACAATAGTTTTGAGTAACTGTATAGACTCTGGGGAAAGACAATGGAGCTATAATAGAGGTATATATTTTTGGTTACTGACTCTGGATCGTTGTGTGCATCAGAGCAGTGGTTCTGCAATTGAGTGCACAGGAAGATAAAGAAGGTTGAGTCGATCCAGGCTGTGTGCAGATCACTGAGTAGGAGTAGAGTAGAGTGATAAAGATAGATAAGAACATAGAGCATGAGAGGAAGGAGAAATCTGTAGAGATAGAAGAGAATATCTTGAACATAGTCTATAGCTTTATGTATAGATAAAAGGTGCATCTATTTCCTCATGCCAATGCCATATGAAGAGCACCTTGTGGTTTTTCCCCAGATGGGTTTCCACGTTACATGCTGTGTATATGTGTGAATTTTGAGCAGCTTAGACAAGTGCATATTTAGTGTGTTTAATGATTGATTGCTTATTATGATTTAAAGAGATAACTGTATGAATGTTGTATTTCTAGTAATGAATATGTCTGTGATTTCTGTTCACTGGGCATTTGTGTAAGATTGCATAAAGAGGGGAAAATCATACCCAGTGTTGACATACTAACATGCAAACCACCAACCCAACTTCTCGGTCTTCGTTGGAAACCTTGGCATAGGGCCAAGGACTTAAAACACCCTCCCACACAAACTACGTAAACGTGGTTCTGGCAGTTACCCATAGAACTAAGATATCTCAAGTGAGTCGACATCTGTGTCACAGGTGCCATCGACGAGGATTTGCTCTGTCAGGATGATATCTTGGGATTTTTTGAGCTGACAAAAAAGGAGGGATGAACCTGGGTCGCAGGGGGAAAAAAACAGCAATGTTCAAAAACTGCAAAGTTTGACTTTATAGTGAAATGCAATATTTTGCATAGCCATTTTTGTCGAGAGTTCGAGATATAAGGAGAACCTATTCAAGGTATTTTAGATCCAAAAAAGTTATCAGACCAAGGTCAATGCTTTTCTATAACAATGTGGGAGTAATTTTCTAAGTTGGTTAATCCCGTATAATATGGTGCAATTACAAGATTATGGACTAAACTCCGTGGTAGTGAAACCCTATGACAAAAAATGTCAGAATATTTCAAATTAGTGTATTTATGTCAAATCGTGATTTTGGGATCAGTGGAGGATGAGAGAATGTTTAATGCACTATCATAATTGAAGTCAAAGTTGAGGTACAGTCTTGATAAAAATGTGGATACATGCTTAGGAATATATGTAACAAAGTATGAGGTTGACAATTTTCCTTATAAAAGAGCACTAGCTCTATGGTGATTAGATCGTGAAAAAATGGGAAAAAATAATATAACAACTTTATCTAATGAACTGGATATGGAACATAATGGTTTTGAGGATCTCGATGATTGTTCATCTGGAGAAGATTTAGATCATGTTCAAAATGTTCAAAATGAGCACCAAGGAGGGAATGATAATTGGGAAATTAATTTAACTCATGATTTGTTATCCAATATAAATGAAGGACTTGAGTCTTATTTCGGTCTAGGTGTTCCAGGACCCTTGCTGGTGATCACTATATGTGAATTTGAGGCCGTGTTTGAGGTAAAAATAGATTCTACAAACTAAATTGTACTTTTTTGTTGTTACATTAAATATCTGAGCTACATTTCCTTGATGCTATTTATTTTAAGATTGACATTTTGATGTTTATCTATTACATTGTCCCTTTCTTGTATGTGTTAGGAAATGATGTTGGAATTTGAGGTAGGTTGGAAAGTGTTTATGGTAGAAAGGTCGCTATATGTCAATTTGAGGCTGCATTTCAGGTAAAAATAGATTCTAGATTTTTTGTTTTTTGTTGTAACATTGATTATTGGGACTATATTTCCTTGATGTAAGTTATATAATATTAATGAATCATGATTTAATATTTAACTATTACATTGTCTTTCTTGTTTGTGATAGGAAATGAAGTTGGAGTTTGATGAAGTTGGGGCCTATATATTCACATATATAGTGTCCTAGTATTAAAGGATAAATAAATAATTTACCAAGACTTCAACTAAGCAAAAATGGGCTCATTATAGTACATGAAATCATGTTAATGTCTAGCTTTGCAATTTGTACCTTGGAAAATTTCTATAGTTTGTTTACTGCTTATGTTTTTAGTATTATGTCAATTGTGGAAGCTTGGGTTTATTTTGGTTAAAGATTGTGTTAGTCCCTTGAATGATTCTATTTCTTATTTGATGCTTGACTGAACCCATTGTGGTAGCTTCATTGGTTTCATTTGATTTCCTTTGATTCAACGGTTTGATCCTTGAGGAAAGATGTTTTTATTTCTTTTCACTTCCATAAATTAATAATATTCACTTTTTAGAATGTATTTGCTTATTTCATATTTTATTTGAAAATACTTATCAGTGATTCAATATTAATAAAGGGAATGAGCTTTGCATAGCTAAGCGGAGATAACAATGGTCTATGTGCTAGGTTCCTACACAATCATCGTATGAGACCTATTGGCATGTGATCGACATTCCTCTAATGTAACATGTTAACATTGTTTCTACTAACTTGGGATAGATTGTAATTACATAAGCTCATAAAGTGTGCCCTAAGGATGCCAATTGGACTTGCTGATTTGCATTCATGTTATGCTTTAGTTATTTTTAATTACAGTTAGAAGAATTAATAGAAATTGAGAAATGCATTAGCTTAAGTTATGGTTTCTATGCCCTTGGAGAGCTACACCTTTACTTGTACTTCTATGTTACTAACTTACTATAAGGACTTGGATGTTGATGCCATACATGATACGCAATCCATGAAAATATTTTTGAAGGTTCTTGTATAGCAGTCTGACTAAATATGAGAGTGCATTCTAGAATTGAACTCTCAATTGAGAATATTAGGCTCCACAATTTGCATGTAAGTAAGATGATGACGGAAACGTGTAAGAAATTAGATGTTTATATTTGTACCGGTGAAAATATGTGTTATTATGTATGAGTGTGTTCATGCAGGTGGAACTAGAGATGATATATTAATATTGGTGTTCTAGCTCAGAAAATAAATCCATTTTGTCTCCTATTTTCCCAGTAAGTAGATGAAAGCCTCTCTCTCTTCACCTATGTCTGCATGCATCAGCTAAATCCTAATTATTGACAATTAGCGATAGAAATTTCTTCTATATGTTAATATACACAATTGTATATTGTTGTTTGGTTGACAGGTGACAATCAAGTTAGGTGAAACAATTGATGTTTTATTATGGCATCCTATGCATTGGGTCAATTGATTGCCAAAATTCTATAGTACACCACTGAATTATAATTTATTCCTTAATAAAATCCCTTCCATAATCCACTTGAATCCTTATTCACAATTTCTATTTGTTTGTTGGACACCTGTAACATGTCGGTCAGTTACTGAGACACTGTTCATTTTTCTACCAAATTTCCAATCTTTTGTTAGTAGTTACTACCAGTTGAAACTTTTCCAATTCATCCACCAACAAATGAAACTATGCCATTTACTCTACTATTAGCTGAAACTATACCAATTTCTTTGCTATCAGCTGAAACTCTGCCAATTTCTTAGCCATTTTTCCTTTTCATTAATTCTTTAAACTTCCACCATCAGTCGAAACACCCCCAATTCTATATTATTGGCCGAGTTTTGCTAGTTCCCCCATCTTTGGTCGAGGTACCATTAATATTTCGGCCATTTTCTATCTCCATTATTGGCTAGAATGTTTTAAGTTCTTTAATCTATTGCTGAAACAATGTCAATTCCTTTCTTAATTGCATATTCAACTAGTTTCTCCAACAATTGCTGAAACTTTGCCAATTTCTCAAATTCTCTGTACGATAATGCTATCAATTTATTCACTTATTACTGAGGCACTGCTAATTCCTTTGTTATTTATTGAATCCCACAGTTTCTTTTTCAAATTTTGGGCCAACGGTTGAAACAAGGATCGGTATGATTATGAATTGAATGAAGCATTGCCATGCTTGAAAGTTTTTTTATATCCATAAATTCAAGGTTCCATCATAACTATTTGATTTGATGGACACAAGTGCCACATCCAATTTCGCTTGATGGCGCCTCACCTCGGTAAGTGCCAAAAGTATGTCATGACTCTCCCTCATTACTTTTATTCATTACTCCTCCATGTCAACCACTTGTGGCCAATGGCATCAATGCCTTCAGTTGGGAGGTATGCCATTGCATCCCTTCATACTTATTATTAATTAACTACACTATACTACCCCACAATCAAATTCACATTTTACAAATTCCACACATTCATATTATTTTTTCTTCAACATAAACTATTCACATAACTTCATCACATTTCCAATTTTTGACATGTTCATTGTTCTATTCTTGTCTGTGCATGTGCACCCATGCACTCTAAAAATCCTATTCTATGCATTGTAATTATGAACTGAAACTCCTCTGAACTCCCCATGACTGTAATGAAAGGAATCACCCAACATGGGAGGGTTAATGGTCCATCATGATCCATAGACTCTTAAATTCCTGCATCGGAACCCTAAAGTTTATAGAATACTTGAAAACGTAGGATGTATAACATATTTTGAGTGGCTTAGGGGGTTCGATGCTGATGCTACACTAGAATTTTCTCTGAATTTGATGGAGGATAACTGATAGGTTGGAGGATTGAGAATTAATGTGACAAAGTAAATTATATCCTCGGTTACAAACCTGCTTAGGACTGGTAGGAGGTGGTTCGACCAGAAAATTCTTGTTTCTAATGCAAAACCATATATTCGTAAAGAAGGGGAGGAAGTTAGACCTAGGAGGTGCACGAAAAATATGGAATATGTACCTCATGCATGGGACTAAGTGGTTGTTTTCTTGGATAAATATATCACCTGTGAAGGTAGGTAGAAGGTCGTCTATAATTATGATTTTGTTATGTTATGTCATTACAACATGGTTAGTAAATATTCCTTACTACCTATTAAAATATATGGGAAACATGAGTCATTATGTGATATGGTCTCCACTTCCTCACTTGTCTATTACAAACCATTGTTTGATAAAATTAATAATTATGAGAAGATTAGAACAACAAAAAACACATGAGTACAATTCATCACCGGTTCAATAACAAACCCTCCAGGGGTTGAAGATGACAGTAATAGTGGGTCAGAAGAGGAGGAGGAAAATGATTATAGAAGTATATCATATAGGGAAATAGTTAAAGAAGAGAGGGAGGAGATTGAGATGGAACTTGGACACAACAGTGGAGATGTAGAAATGAGGAATAGCCCTGAAAATGAAATTGTGGAAGAATTACAAGAGGTATGTCTGGAGGTGCAGGACGAAAGTCCCATGCACCAGAATTTTGATAATTCTCATGTTACTAGGGAATATGAGGGAAACCTGAAATAATAGGAGGGATGAGAATCCCAAGATAATGGAGGAAATATGAGTCCAAAAATGCCATCAATGAATGCAGTGAAAGGGTTAAGTTCAGAAGGATTATCAATGTGCCAGGGGACAACAACCCAACTTCAACTAGAAAAAAATTAGGAGACTATGGTTAATGAGTTACAAGAAGAATCATCCGCTCTGTGAGATGATTCTTCCCATACTGTTCTAGATTATGAGGTTGAAATCCTTACAAAAAACCCTACTCCTACCGTATCACCTTGTGTAAAGAAAAAGAGGCCATTTGTAGGAATTGCATCATTCTTCCCAAGAAGAAGGAGGACTAGGGATTCTATTGCAACAAAGGTAGTTAGATTTCAGAGGGTAGAACTTGAGATTCCTATGTTACATCCTCTTTCGCCTTCTTCCACACAAGAACCAGTGGATGATGAACATCAACATGAAGCTTCTGAACCACAAGAAGCTATTGTTGAGGAAAATAAAGTTCAAATTGGTGCCCCAGTCCTTGAGAATTATTTGTTGAAAAGGGAAGTGTAGATACACAGAGAGGAATTGGAGTTTTTGAAGGTAGAAAAGGGAAGCCAAAAAACTCACAGTTTGGATTCATTATCCTAAGTAGTCGATATCATTGGAGGTATTCGTCTATCTTCTCCATCAAAAGAGATTGAAACACAAGCATAATTTATAGAAAATGTATTCCCAGAGTGTAGAGACATTTACAAAATGGCTGTATATAAGATGATTCTCCTCAAACTTTCAAACTTGGGTTTAATAAGGAGGCAAGAAGGACCGACTGAAATAGTGCAAGAAAAGAAGACCATTGATCTAAAAGAACTAGTGGCTAATATTGAAGGAAAACAAACTGCTAAAATAGTTCATCCTGAGCTCACCACTATTACACAAGAACTAGTGGAATCCAATTTGGAAGGGAATACATTTGAAACAAATCAACCTAAACCAGTGGAATCTAATTTAAATAAGAATACCGTTGAAACAACTCAACTTGAAATCACCACTATTACACCAGAACCAGTGGTACGATATTGGAATAAACTATATAAAGGAGGATTACAAGAACTTGAAGACACCACTGTTACACAAGAACCGGTGGTTTATGAAAATCGAAAGTATCCCCAACAAGAAAAAATCACTTCTACACAATAAAGCGTGACACAATATCAAACACTAATGAAGGAAGACACCAACAGAGAAACACAAGACCTCAATTGGAAGTTGTTGACGTGGATGAAGAGGAATACATACCCCAAATACCATTTGATGACACTTCTCTTTTGCAGGATGAGTTTTATAAATGCAAGAATCAGGTTGCAATATTTGTAGAGGGAATGGCCCCTCTACCAGTCCATAGAAAGGAAATCAAATATATAAAGGAGAAGTGGGTTGAATAGTTAACATTCAAAAGGTTAAGATGGGAGGAAATGGATAAGGAATTAGAGGATCTAAATAATTTTAAGACTATGCAACAGGATAAGGATCAAATGTATTCATTGGTACAGGATTTGTTGAGTTGCAGAAGTCCTTCTCCATCATACTCAGTTTTTCTTTATGAGAAGTTAACTCTTTTCAAGATGAAAGCTATTAGGGAAGGGAGGCCTTATAAAATTGTTACAACCTCTCAATGTTTAGAAACCTTTCCTAGAGTTCCCTCACAGATCAACACTTTATGTTAATTTTATTTACATGATTTAGCTTGTTTACTAGATAAAATGTTTAATTTGGTGCCTTATGTGGGAGATGTATAGTTGAGGCATTTCACTTCTTTTGAAAATAATTAGGTGATATGGTGGAATGTTTTTCAAACAATTTGTAAAAATGAAGAAAACTCCACATTGTGTATTAGAGGTGAACTCCAAACCATTGCTACTATTATTGATAAGTACCAAAGAGATCTTGCTTCATTAGGTAAGGTCTATAAAGTGCCATTACTACAGAAGTCTATTATATACTGATGTGTTAAAACTATTACTCACCAACAAACATATGCATTAGAGGGCGCTAAGTCTAGGTGGGAGGTGTCTTCCGAGTCTCTAAGGACGAGGCGTCCTTATGGTTATGATAATTTACTTATGCTCTTTCCAGAGTTCCTAGTTATGTTGGTTGGATTCAGTTTTGTGGTTCAAAGTGGTTGGGGTTGAGGTTCCATTTTCCGCTTATCTGGATTCCCATGGAAAAATATCAGTGTTTGTATAGGTTAACAAAGAAATTGGAAAAACATTGTTGGGAAGAGTTGATCTCTTCTAAAGGCTACAAAATTAGGGGAGTGCAAGAAAAATCATCCTTCAACCTCACCAATTTGCATTGGATAAGTTTTGACCCTGTTTCAGACATGAGTGTGTAAGGTTACATGGGGACATGCAATTGTACAGTTGGGGGGAGATGTAGAATGTTGTTGGATAATATACACTGTAATATTGTATCTAACAATCTAATTTATTAATGGGTAATGTTTTATTAATTTTATGAGTGCCAACTTATTTTTAGTTTTTTTAAGGAGCTGCTGTTAGAAGGAAAGGGACCAACTTCTCACAGAGCTCACCCAATTTGATTAGTTGTATAATTTGGTAATTATTTTGGTGTGATAATTTGTTGATACAGTCCCTATCTGTGGATTATGCGGATAGTGTGTTGCTGGATGAATTATTCATTTGTAGCATTAATACATTTCTGAAATAGTTAGTTAAATAAAGTGTGTGAATCTTGCATTGATGATTGAACAATGAAGGATCCCCACACTTTAATTAACTAACTGTTTCAACAATGTTGAAATGATTCATTACTTAGCATGTGTGATATCTATTACGGTATGCAAGTGATTTCTTGATAATTAGAAGTGATGAAACAATATTTAGTCATCTATAGCATTAACACATTACTAAAATAGTATGAAAGGGCCCACCATATGTAACATTATTTTTTTCAAGGCAGATATGTTAGGAGAAAAGGGCCCACCTTCTCACAAGGGTCACCCAGTTTGATTAGTTGTAGAATTTCATAATTCGTTTGGTGTGATAATTTGCTAATAGAGTGCATGTCTGTGGATTATGCAAGTAGTGTGTTGCTGGATCAATTAGTCATATGTATCATTAATGCATTCCTGAAACGTTTAGTTAATTAAATTGTGCGAATCCTACATTGTTGAAACAATTAATTACATGGCATGTGTGCTTTGTCTTAGGGTATGGAAGTGATTTATTGATAATTAGAAGTGTTGAACAAATTTACTTTCTTGCTAAATTGATATCACAAGTTGAATTCATTATGATAAATTATTGCTGAAATAGATCTAGACAAATGTGTGGTTGTAGTTGATGGTCTAGTAGAATTGAGAATTATGGAGCTTAGATGTTGTGTTAGCAACATAGAACAAATGTTTCATTCTTGCACGAGTGTTGATTGGATTTAAATTCTTGCAAAAGTAATATATATATGCTTTATCTTTATGAACCATTCTAGATTTCCATTCTTGCTATAGTGATTTTTTTTCCGCAAAAATTGATTTATTCTTAAATATTGAATTAGCAATAATTTTTCTTGAATATTGAATTAGCAGCAATTATTCTTGAAGATTGAATTAGCAGATAGAATTAAGATGATTTAGTGAGAAAGAAGTTACACAACAGTTTCAACAATTGATTTGTTCAATTTACTATTGGTTGATTTGGGTGGTTGTATGAAAATTAGTGTAAAAAAGAATTGAAATAATATGAAGATAAACCTATTAGAAGGCAAAGTGAAAGCACAATGAATTGTGATTTATTATGAATCAAAGAAATCAATTAAAAATCTATACCATTAATACATTGTTGAAACAATTAGTTAATTAAAGTGTGTGAATCCTGCGTTGCTAGAATAGTTGATTAATTGGCATGTGTGATCTCTCTTAGGGTATGTAAGTTATTTCTTAATAATTATAAGTGATTTTTTTTTTAATTGTTGAATTGATATCACAGGTTGAATTCATTATGACTAATTACTGCTGCAATAGATCTAGATGAATATGTGGTTGTAGTTCATGGTCAAGTAGAATTGAAAATTATGGAGCTTGGATGTTGTGTTAGTAACATAGAATAGATCTTTCATTCTAGCACAAGTGATTATTGGATTTAACTTCTTGTAAAAATAATATATATGCTTTATCTTTATCAACAGTTCTAGATTTCCATTCTTGCTAGAGTGTTTTCCTTTTTCCGCAATGAGTGATTTATTCTTGAATATTGAATCAGTAGTAATTCTTCTTAAATATTGAATTAGTAGTTAAAATTAAGATGATTAAGTGAGAAAGAAGTTACATAACAGCTTCGCCATTTAGGTTGTTGAATTTATAAATGGTTGATTTGGGTGATTGTATGAGAATTAGTGTCAACAAGAATTGAAATAATATGAATATAAACCTATTAGAAGGAAAAGTGAAAGCACAATGAATTGTGATTTCTTAGGAATCAAGGAGACAACAAGTCTTCTAGGCAAAAGATTCACCAAATTGTTACAATATTTTATAAATCAATGAAATTTTCGCCAATATTTTACAATATCTTATAATTTAGTGAAATATTCACCAATATTTTACAATATCTTATAATTTAGTGAAATATTCACCAATATTTACAACATTATATAATAAAATGAAATATTCTCCAAAAAAATCATATATACATATTATATTATTGATAAAATAACCTTCAAATTTCCCTATATATCGGGGATATTTACCCATTTTTTATACATATAAATATAGGGAGGGTTCTTAAAATAATTCCTGCAACAAACTATACCTTCTTGCATAGCTCACTTAACTCTTTAACACTTATAATTAATTTTGTAATTATCTTACTTAGTTGGTTACACAGTTAATACACTTAACATTCAACACTTAGCCAAATACAAGAGACACAAGAATATAGAGTGGGAAACCCATACTGGGCATGCCGATTTTCTATAATATACAAGTGTAAGTTTACAAAGAACAATGATTACAATAGTTGGGGGTGTCCATAGGGCCAGCTGAAGGAGTTCCCAAGTCGACTAACTCACAAAGAAACCCTAAGAACTCTTCCCATGAATCATGTGTCTTCATGATTATGTTTCTCTTGTTTCTACTGTAGGGATACCACTTGCATCCTTTTTCACTTGCACAAATATTCCCCCCAATACTACTCCCAATTTGTGCTAAAATATCCCTTGCGACCTACACCCCGCCTGACTCATATCGTCACTTGGTTTCTTGGATGCTTCTATTCCAAACTTGGACAATTTTCTCCTCTTGATTGAATCACACTAGTCATATATATGGGAGAAATCATCTACATGTCTATGCAGCCCAAGAGTGGCCATGCATCTCTGAGCTGAATTCCCTTCCAACTGACACGCTAATTATTTACACGAGGGTCTTCTCTCTACTTTGATTCCAACCCACAACGTTGCCTTAGTATTTCTAGACATACTCAAATCCATCATGTATAAATCAAACTCATGCCCATTCTTGTCAATCCCTTAGACATTATCCATGTGGTGCACACCTACTTTCATGCTATCCAATTCCCACGTGCCCACTTACCTAGCTTGGCATGCCTTTACTACTAAGATTCCAAGTTGTATTGCTATCGATGTGTTTGCTAGTAGCTCTTGCTGATTCCACTTGTCCACCAATGCCTCTTGGATATTATCTCCTACTCAAGCATCCCAATTTCATTTGAATGTTCCAAGGGGATCCCAAGTTGGGTTTCCAATCCTACCTTGGTGTTTTGGGAAAGCCCCATGCCAACTTTCTCACGTAAGATGTGTCTTCCAAGGTGGCTACACATCAAGACCATTACCCAAGTGAAAATTTTCTACTATTTAATCTATTATTCTTGCATTTTCTATATTTCCTATGAATTTTGGGTTTAATCATATTACAAGTGGCATCAGATCTCTTTCTTAGGCCAAAAGGGGATAATTTTCTAGGGTTTAGCTCTTCAAATAAGTAATCTTGGAATTGGTTATATAAATTTGTTTCTTGGAGGTTTCAAATAGTTAAAATCAAAGGAAAAGTAAAAGACGGGCTGATGTATCTATGGTATGAGTTTTATATTTTGAATCATTATAGTTTGGAGTTATTGTGGAAGTTAGGGATTGTGACTAGTCCAAAAACTAGTCTCAAATAAGTGTTTTGAGTGAAACTATTATATCTAGAGCATGTGAGTTCCAAATTGAGTGAGACCTATTTAATAGGAAAGAAAAAATACTATCATGTTTGTGGTATCAATTTAATATTAAGATCCAAAAAATTGGATACGTGTCAGTCCATACAATTTCAACTTCTTGAAAGGGAAAAAATATCAAGTGTTGGGAAACTTGCCATAACTTTTTGTTGGCACATCAGAATTAAGTAAGAGTTGTGGCATTACAAAGAAGAAATATTAGGATCCTACAAGACATTTTTTCAAACTTATAGGGGACATAATTAGAGAGATACCTTAGTTGGAAGGTCGACCATCAAAATAGTCTCCAAATTAGGGTTTTAAAAGGTAAGTTATTTTAAATTTCCATAAAATTTTGACTAGAAGGTCTATTTTAAGAGATTTAAAAGCCATTGGAAAGAGGAAACATAGAATAATATTTTGGAATAATCATACTATATTTTTTTTACCACTGTCAATATATTGGGGTTGGAAGTAAACACCTTAAGTGGAAAAAGTTTAGAGTTGTAGAAGTCTCATCCTTTGTATTTGACATATCCCATCCAGGAAGAAATTCTATAAAGAAACTAGAACCAAGAAGAAAAAATATATGTCCTCCCATTATAGTAACAAAAGTTTGGAAAAATTGAAATATCAATAGATATATCTTAGTGGACATGTTCAACAGACCATCAATAATTGGGATCAAACATTGGAAAACAATTTAGATACAAAATTAGAATGTTGGGAGAAGTTGAATGAGAAGTTGACAAATTTGATAAGTTAATTCCACACATGTAGAAGAACATGGGAATTCACAAAATAGTAAGACATACCATGAAGAAACTTCTCAGTCATAACTATTTATCTAGCATGAGCCTCCATTTGGTCCTCATAGCGATAAACCACACTCTATGGATAATAACACATGGAATCATTTTAATGGTTCTAACCCATCAATATGGGTTACTCAAATGGAACATTACTTTTCTCTTCATGGTATTACAGATGACATGATGAAGCTTAAGGTGGGGGTCTTTTATTTGGATCTAGAAAGATGGAAATGGTGGCAGTGGCATAAAAATTCTTATGGGCACTACATTTCTTGGATTTTATTTATTAAATCTCTCCATGACCATTATGTTACATATCCTCACTATTTGTGGAATATTACCAAGTTACACCAAATAGGGAAAGTCATAAAATTTATTTCAACTTTTGATCAATTATCCATCTGTATATCAAACTTAACATATTGTTTATCTAAAGAATTTTCCATTAGTGGACTCAATGAGGCAATTAAAGTGCAAGTAAGAATGCAACGTCATGTTGCATGGTTGAAGGCATCAAAAAGGGCTCTAGAATTAAATATAGTGATCAATGCACAAACTAAAAAACCATCACTCACTCCCCACTCATGCTCTACACAAGCCATTTCCTCAAGCACATTTCCTTCTCTTTGTTGGAAGGTGCAAAAGTTGTCTCCATAAAATATGGCAGAATGACAAATATGAGGACTTTTCTATAATTGTTATGAAAAGTATGTGGAAATTCATAGATGCAAAGAACACAAGTTATTACACATTGATTTTACAACTCCTGCCAATTCTGAAGATATCATTATGGAAGATACCCCTGTGCTTAAAGAAACTCCTCCCATACAAGAAGAAGTGGAAAATGAAGTCCATACAAAATAACCAATCCTATCTCTGCACACTTTATTTGGTATTTCATCCCCACAAACCTTGAAACTTTGGGGTTACAGTAAGCATCACAAAGTGGTAGTTTTCGTTGATAGTGGAAGCAACCATAAATTTATTCACCAATGATTTGTTGATGGATCCATTTTTATTTACACATGACACCCAACTTCAAATTATGATAGATAATGGAGGATGATAAAATGTCAGGTGCATTGTGAAAATATAAAACTCCAATCAGGTGATTGTGATCTCAAAAATCATATGTTGACCATATATATGTGTGGTTGTAATATATTTTTGGGGACATAATGTCTATGTACATTGGGGCTAGTTACCGTGGAATTCAAGGATTTATACTTGAGATGTACTTAGGACTCTCATACTCACACCCTCAATGGGCTCCAAGCAAGCTACTTGAAATCATAAGTTCTAATTGGATGGAAAAATTATTGAAGAAATGTGACTATGAATTTATTGCTCAATTCCATGCCATCCAGAATTTTCATAACACCACACCCTAAATCCATCTTGACCTACAAAGGGTTTTGGACAAACATCAACAAGTCTTTGAGACACTAAATATTTTACCCCTATATAGAGGAGAGCATGATCATGGTATTTCGTTGGTTTCAGTAAGTCAACCAACAAATGTAAGACAATATAGGCATCCATTTTCACAAAAGAATGGAACTGAAAATATAATTCATGAGATACTAGAGATGAGAGTCATATTTCCTAGAACTAGCCCATATTCATCCCCAATGGTCATGGTTTTAAATAAAAAAGGTGATTGGTGCATGTGTCTTGATTTCGGTTCCTTCAATAAGTTGGCCATAAAAGATAAATTTCCCATCACAATAATTGATGATGTTTTGGATGAGATCCATGGGGATAAATTTTTCACCAAACTTGAGCTTCGTTTAAGTTACCACAAAATAAGGATGAAAGAGGCCGACAGTCCAATGACAATTTTATGGACACATGAAGCCATTAGTTCTTGGTAATTCCCTTTGGACTTTGTAATGCCTATTATATTTTTCAAAGCCTCATGAATAAAATTTTGAGGCCATATATTTGTCATTTTATGCTGGTTTTCTTTGATTACAATTTGATTTATAGTAAATCTTGGTATGCCCATGCATAACATGTTAATAAATCCTTGAAACTGCTTTGGTACCATCAATTATTCATTGAACACTCCAAATTTGCTTTTGGGGTGCATATATCATATACTTGGATCATATTTTTTGAGAATATGGGGTGAAAGTGGAACACACCAAGATTGAAACAATGGTATAATGGCCCTTCCATACAACCTTAAAGAGATTACGTAGGTTTTAGGACTTAAATGTTAGAATTTCGATGGTTATACAATATCTAAAAACATTTAGCATCATAACATCATAACCATATTGAACCGATCAATGAAAGAAACACAAGCAAAACCATACAAAATAACACATAGATTTATCGTGGGAAACCCTCATGGGGGAGAAAACCCAACAAAACTTCCTCAATATAGAATTTGGCCAAGTACAGTGTAATACCCCAAGAAAAATAATAGAAACTCCCTTTCCACAATAGATTGCCTCTCTCTCTCTCTCTATCTCTTATGAAAAGCTTGAGAAAGAAGTGTGTACAAATGAGGGACGGTGAATCCCTATTTATATTCTTTAGTTGGGTGACCTTTTCGTCCAATAGGGCCAACTTATAGACCTTACTAGGCCTACTTCTCTTGGGGAGACTCAAAAATACATTTTATACTTATTCTCTTGGGGGACTATTTCCCTGACTATAATGGAGGATTTACCTCATGAATTTTACATGACCAATTACATCAAGGACATCTATGAACAAAGGAATAACATATATGGAGGGGGAATACAATAAAACAACAACAAAATATAGTCCAAAGTTACATATATTTAAACACTTCCTCTTAACAAGGAAGGTATTATATATCATCAGCAACAACACCAACACCAACTGTACAACTGACTAGTGAATCTATATGTCATAGGAAGTTTTCAAACAAAAACAACATAATTTTTCTGGAACAACATAAAGATGGAACATCTTCATCGACATTAGCATGGAACATTATCATGGAACAATATCATGAAACATTGTCATGGACCATCATCATGAAACATTGTCATGGAAAATCATCATGGAGCATCGTCATGGAGCATCGTCATGGAGCATCATCACAGAACATCATCATGGAATCATCATGGACCATTGTCATCACTGAGCATCATCATCGTGGAACATCATCAAATAGCATCATCATCATGGAGCATCATCATCATGTAACATTATCATCATCACAGAACGTCATCATCATGTAGCATCATCATGGAGAATCATCTTCTTGGAGCATCATTGTCACGAACATCATCATAAACATGAGGCATCATCATCATCATCATGGATCATCATCATCATAAGCATGAGACATCATCATCAACATCATGTATCAGCCTCATCATCATAAATCATCATCATCCTCATCATGAGACATCATCATCTGGAACATCATCAGTATGTGAATACTGGAACATCATCATCTGGAACATCATCAGTATGTGAATACTGGAACATCATCATCATTTGGAACATCTTCAACATGTGAGTACTGGAACATCAAAAACAACATTAGTATGTTAGTTCTAAAAAAACATCATCAACAAATAAATGTTGGATCATCATCCACATCATCAGCATATAAATGTTGGAGAATCATCATCAGCACAGAGTACTGGAACTTCGTCATCATGATCATCAACATAGAGTTCTTGGACATCATCATGATCATCAACATAAAATGTTGTAGAAACATCATCATCATTGTCAGTATAGAGTGTTGATACAACATCATCATCAAAAACATAAAATGTCGTTGCATCGTCGTCATCATCATCATCATCATCACATAGTGATGTGATAACATCATCATCATCATCACATAGTGTTGGTTCATCTAAAGCAGCATCACGGTAGGAACTCTAGTAGACCCAATTGTCCTTGTCTGCCTTAGTAATCCTTTCAGACCAAACAAGCCTAGCCAGACATGTTGATCTACTTAGGGACCAAACAATCATTGTCTAGATTACTAACCCTTTCAGGAAAAACATGCCTAGACAGAAATACTAATCCCCCTAAGATCAAGAAGGCCTTGTTAGCATTTATATACCAATCCCAATGGGATCCACCGGGCCTTATGAGGTTGAAATACTAATCCTAGACTAAGTTTCATGCCAATACAATAGGATACCACATCATCATCATCACTCCCTCTTTTGAGAGAGGTCCTTTTTGAATACACCAATCTTGTCTCGAAAGTATTCAAAATTTACATGAGACAGAGGCTTAGTCAACACATATACAACTTATTCTTCATTATTCATATCATATAGGTGATTGCACATGATCTTTCCTACAAGTCAAATTCAATTGAATGATTAAACATATTTCATAATATTCAAAACATATTCATAATGACAATCTCTTATGCATAAAGACATATGTCACACATACATGCAACTATATTATCCAATACAACATCCATCCATATCCCGTATATATATGGTAACTTTCTAGATGCATTCCATCTCTACCAAAACATTATTAAGAGCGCACACTACTCCCAACATGTTAGAAAAGAGGTTTCAATCTAGATATGTAGAAATGGAATATTGTACAACACCATAAGCCACTTACCCATCACATGCATATTAGTAGTATACTGTTAATTAATGCAAACAATCTAACATGCATAATACATTTCCTTGAACACATATATGTAAACAACAGAACAATGTCATTTACGCAACTAGATATATAGGAAATGACAATTCAAATACTTATCTTTGTTTGTTTGGTAGACTCCTTAATATTTTTCTCCTTGCAGGAACTACTAGATTCTTTGACAACGTGCTCTACTTCATCGTTTGATTATGAGTTCCTATTTTGTTCACTATTGGAAATGTTGAGCAAGTCTTATACACCATAGATCACATAGCATTATGTACTGGTGCTGAAATTGTGTGTCCCAATGGATAAGATCACTATCTTTTCCTTCATCGGTAGAATTATTCTAGATTAAAGTACATATTCCTCATCACTTGATGAATATTCCCTTGCTTTGTTCTTAGCTGCAATATATTCATCCTCAGTTGCACTGAGAGAAGCACTAGTTGTTGGAGACATTTACCATCATACACACTCTTTTGGTCAAATTGGCCTAGTTAAACCACTATCCTAAGTTTAATTGACATCAGTGGAGCATTAATTACCA
>LPNX010160114.1:3808584-3839203 GCA_001517045.1 Pseudotsuga menziesii
CTAGTATGCTTTCTGCAACATACTGGAGTGCTATTTTTGTTTATAGCATTACCAACCCAATCAGTGTCATCATATCCATGTAGAAGATCCTATGATCTCTTTCATATTTGAGGCCATACTCAATTGTACCCTTCAGGTACCTCACCACGTGCTTTGACACAACCATGTGAATGCATCACGACTCCACTATGTGCTAGATCAAAGTACTCACCACACAACAAATATCCAGCCATGTGCTCGTCAAGTATATCAACAAACCAATCTTCTACCTGTAGACCGTGACATCAACTATCTATGAAGTAGGATCACATAGAAACTTCAAGTTTGATTCCATTGGTGTAGCTATACCCTTTCAATCCAACATATTGAACCTCTTCCATATCTTGACTACATATTTTCCTTGGCTAAATAAAATATCCTTTGTATTCTGCCACACCTCTAATCCAAAGAATCATGTCAATATTCTCGAACTCTGAGATCTACTTTAGTTACTCCATCTGAAGCGGAGCACCATCCTCCCTCTAGATATTGTACTCTTTTCATTGAGATATTATGCACTGGAGTGACTGGTATCCTTTTCTACTACTGATATTTTCATATCCATCTATTTCATCTCTCAAGGTCACTACATATCAAGATCCTCCATGTCAAAACCCCAAATTTTCACAAAAAATTAAAATTTTGAAATCACATAAAACGTTGGAACTGTGGTTTACTAACAGCTAAAGGTTATCAATAAAAGAAATAGTTAATAGATTAGTTTTACATAATCTCAATTATGTTATCTCAGCAGTTTCCATTTTGAAACAAGATTAAGTTTAACTTACACATTATTTCTACGTTCAGTTTACTGATGAATTTTTATTTATGACAAGTAGGTGGAAACTGATTTGAAATCCTGGGCTTACTTAGCATTTTTGCTAACGCGGAAAGATTACTTGTTCTTATAGGTTTACAGGTATGAATGATGGAATAACGTTTTTAAAATTCATAAAGTATGCAGCAGTATTTCTATTTGCAAGTAATAAGCTTAGTAAATAAGCTGCTATAATTCAACAACTTCTGTAAGGTAAAACAGTTTGTTTTCTTCAGTTGTTCTTGTAAGCGAAGTTCAGATGATTGATTTGTATTTATTTTATTATACGTAATGATAGTAAAATACTTACTATAGCTCTAAACTTGTAATCTTAGCTGCTTGATTACTTCTACTAAGCATAACTTGCAACGTTATACTGATTGTACTTTGGGTTATTAAATATTATCATACCACTTACTTGAGTAATAAGTTGCTTGATATTTAACTTCTGTAGTGACACTTATGGTCTGCAACCATTTGACATTAATGTTGATGGATGTAAATACGTTAGTGTCTTCCTCCAAGCAAACACTGCTGTCTATATCTTTTAAGTCTAAGTCAAACTATGAAGTTCTATTGGTTATAGACTCGAGTAGGATCAATCCCTTTTAACTCTTATTACTCTATAATACTTACCTTGTATTAAGATTACTGTCTACCAACAGTTTCTAAGGTAGATGTTTCTATAAAAATCAACCCTTATCCTATGCTAAACACCAATCATTTGTGGAAGCATGAAATCATTCTACTGATTATAAGACATGGTAGTTACCAGCAAAATTCCATCTTGAGAAGCACCAATGACTTATTAAAGTCTAAATTCAATTAGAATAAGTAAAAGTATGCTGTAAATAATCTTTTACCATACTTTCATTTTTATTGTTTATTTCAATCGAACGTTGTTTTTACATAAATATATTTATATGTCCTTAGTCATACAATTCTGTCATTTAAATGAAATTCCTAAACAAGTCTAACAACTTTGTCTTTGTAAAGAATTTATGAATTATAAACTTTAAAGTGCTAAACAATTTTTATTATAAACTCCACTTGAGTTATGGGTTAGAGGAGTCTAGCCCTGCGTTGATCATAATATATATATATAAACATAGTATTGTATTGTTGTTCTAAGATTTACATATTTTAACTTGGTCTTTACATTAACCAATTAGTTATTATAAGTCATTGTGGATAAACATGGAAATCATAATGATCACACTATAATATCGATATTTGTAAATGATTTGTTACATCAAATCGGAAATGATTTGTTTAAGAAAAAAAAGGTTCTTGTTTTATAAAACAAATATAAACAAATCAAATTAGTTTCGAACTATATGATTATCATATCTTTGAAATGTCAATGTTTTGAAGTTTGATAATATCCATTGCCAAACAACCTTATGATCGATACGTAAAATGTGATTGATGGAATTTATACATGATTGATCACATAGTTTTTGCATAAATGTTTCACGGATCATTATAAAAATCATTGTAAATTATTTGCATGTAGGTGACTATATTGTTCGATCCATGCACTGTCAATTTTTTTCCAGTGGCACGTGGACTTCTCCTATCTGTGCAATAGTAATAGAAAATCCTTGTAACCCTATTCTTTTTCATTTCCTCGCCGTATTTTTTGGGCCTTTGGCAGCTCTACAACCATTCTCATGGTGGCCATATTACCTTACTGGTTGTTAGTGGTGCTTCGAGTCCTAGTTTGAGTTGTTTTCAGTCTTGACCATTCGGTCTCAAACTCTTTTTGTAAATTGTCTGTCCTGTCTCTATAAGGGTTTTTGCTGAGATTCAAAGCTTAAGGCTTGCGGCCTGTGTGTGGTTCCTTGCTTGTCCATTCGTGGCCTGCCATTGCAGAGATAGGTTGATGTTTTCTTACTATTGGTTTAAGCACTGCCCTCGTCGTAGGGTTTGTGGGTCTCGTTTTCACACCTTGCATTGTTGGTGACAGCTCCAATTTCGCTGTCTAGTCCTTGCTTCACCATTGCCCATACTTCTTCTTGTTGTTGCTGTCAGTGGCTTGTACATGCATCTCCGTCGTCTCTGTCATTGCGAGTATGAAGGTCTGGTTTCTTTTAAAGCTGGTGGTGGTGCTACTGTTCCTTCATGGCTATATAACCTTCACTTCCAGGTAACGTAATTACTTTAAAGTTTTTTTAAAACTAAACCTTATTTTAGTAAACAGTTCTGAAATCATATTTTAACTAAACTTAGGTTTTTCTCTTTGTAGGTGACAGTTCGCTAATCTTGTGGTAAAGATACTTCAAAAAAAGGACCGACACTCTGGCTACGGGTAAGCCCTGGTTATCAAATGGCATTCCCTTCTTGTGTAGTCCTTAAGGGACATTTTCCAGTTTGAAATTTATGGCCTGGTAGTTACCCTTCATGGGTTACTGTTCTTCAGATTACTAGTTTGGTTTTTGTTATACCCTTGCTTCTAGCCGGGTACTCTGGCTCAAGCCGTGACTTGTAAATGTTTGTTTACTTGTTTTTGTACAATGTTATGTTAATAGCTCTTGCGGCCTATCAAGCCATACATTGTTTAGCTCTAAAGCATAGAGATTTTCTCTTTTGAGCTCGAACTCAGTTTAATTTTAAGCTCTTAAGGTAATTTATGTAAACTAGGGTTTTTACCCTTATTCGACTGTGGAATAGAAATTTTTGCTGTATATTAACTAGTTTGTATTTAAGATATTGTTAATATCTTAACCCGTTATTCCATCATATTATAATTATTTAATTAAAATCTCATATATTCATGCTAGGTTTCCTGTATGTAACGTGTGTGTAAAATAATTTCTTTAATTTATTCTTTAAGTTTTAGTTCAATAATTAATTGATTTAATTATTGTTACAGGTATATAGTGTATTATTATACCATAGTTATCTTTTCACTGTCCTTAAAGGACTATAATAATCTACAATAGTTTTGTTGTTTAGTAACAATTACTCCACATACCTGGTTGTTATTTACAAATATATTTGTTATTAGGGTGCCGGCCCTATACTTTCTTTAAAAAGTAAATTTGTTTATAATAGTTAAAAGAATTAGTTCTTTTATAAATAACATTTATTAAATATTATTTACCATCATATTCTAGTTGTTTTTATTAAATACAATACATATAGGGTTATTAAAGTTATTTGTTCAGATGTTCTTCATCTCTGTATTTAATTTATCTATAAAAATGAATTATGCTAGCAATACCCTACTTGAAGTATGAACATTTGTAGATGTAGTCAGTTATTATGAATAGTAAATAAACTATGTATATCAGACTTTGTTCTTTCCTTCGCAGAATAAAATAAGTGTTTTATCTAAGTTATTTCTTCTGCCTTTGTTACAAATTAATAGTATAATTTACAAAATAAAGTACTGCGTAAAAGTAATAACTTATCTACTTGAATAACTTGTTAATATAATAACCTTCTATCTGTAAAGTATTATGGGTATTTATTTTCTAGCATTCTTACAACAACAATCTAGTTAAACAATAAACTTAACTAACAAGATAGTGTCCTTCTCTCATAACAAACTACATACAAAAAAAAATAGATTACTCTGATATTATGAAATTCATAATACATCTATTCATTCTATATTTCTATCATATCCTACATCTACTTAAATTACACTGCATGTGCTGGAGTACGGTCTGGCCCATTCCAGATGTGGAAAAACACAGGTTAGGATTATTTTTCATCAATTTTAGAATCAATTTCTCAATAAACTAAAAGATTACTAACTCTATCAGTTCACAACTAAACATTTAGCATTCAATAATAAGTTAGATTCACATTTAAACATTTAACACAGTAAAATTAAAAGACTGTAGAACCTGATTAAGCTGGAAAAAAACAGCATTGGGAGGCCATTCCTCCCTACCAACTCTCGGAGAGTGCTCAAACAGTGTCTCATTAGGACCCCCGAGCCTATTCCCGGTCTCCTTGGATGAGAACTGGTGGAGCAGCAAACAAGATACTAGTCCAAATGACTTAGTAATCACTCTACACTAAGCAGTAAGATCCTTCAGCTAAAAAGCTTCACTAGATCACTTTTTGTAGTTAACCCCTCAAAACATCTTCCACAAATTCCCTTGCCATTGAAATCCTATGAAGTACATTCAACTGAATGATCACTTCCCTGGAATGAGCAGCCTCAACTCTCTTCAATGGGAATTTTTATCAATATTGCCTAGGTCTTTTGGGTCAATTGTCATTAATTGAGCCACCTTCTCTGATTTGACTTTATTGCGGGATCATGACCCCAATTGTAGGGAGGTTTCCACCTGCAACAGTTGGAAGTGTTTGAGGATGCTACCACTTGTCTATTTGCTCTCCACCTAGTCTCCTCCACCAACTTGACCAGTAAATACTCTTTTAACAGCTCTCCCAAGATGTTGTCTCCACTTTTATTTATTTAAAATTAAAATATTCAGAATTAGATTCAATATCCTTGACTCTGCTGAGTCATCAATTACAACTTAGCATAAATTTTAACATATTGTCTTGGATAAAATCAAATACGATAATATTATTTTTACAAAATTGGGACATGTGACATACACACCCCCTTAGAACATAACATCGTCCTCGATGTTATTTATTCTTCATCCTCAGAATTCCCCTGGACTAGAATTGGATATGCATCTCGCATATTACTTTTCAATTCCCAGGTGGCTTCCTCTCGACTAAGGTGATTCCATTGCACCTTCACCTGCGCAATGGTGCGGTTCCAAAGGTGATCTCCCTCCACCCGAGGATACAGTCCAGTTCCACCAGAAAATATCCTTCTGGTTCCACCTGTACATCATTCCAGTTAACAACATGAGTAGCATCATGAGCATATTTCTTTAATACATAAATGTGAAAAACATTATGTACTCTTAAATTTTGTGGTAATGCTAATTGATAAGCTACTTGTCCAATCCTAGACAGAATTTCAAATGGAGCACAGTAACGAGGTGCCAATTTTGCACAACTTCCCAATTTCAGTGAGCTCTTTTTGGGCCTTACCTTGATGAACACATGTTCACAAACCTGAAACTCCCTTGGATTTCTTTTTAAGTCTGCTTGACTTTTCTGCCGATCCTATGCAACTTTCAGATTACTTTGCACCTGTTTTACAATTTCTTCCATTTCCTTTAACAGTTTAGGACCTAATACAAATCTATCTACCGGATTACTCCAAGAGATATGAGTATTACATTTTTGTCCATATAAAATTTCAAGAGGACTAAATCTAGCTGATGTTTGATAATTATTATTATAAGCAAATTCTGCCAGATGCAAATAATCCTCCCATTTACCTGGCTGGTCTTTCACATACATTCTTAATAGATCTTCCAGTACTTGATTTACCCTTTCAGTTTGCCCATCTTTTTGTGGATGGAATGAAGTACTAAAAATTTAATGTAGTGTTTAACCCTTTAAACAAAGACTTCCAAAAGTTTCCTATAAATTTAGGATCTCTATCTGAGATTATGACTTTTGGTACTCCATGCAATCGTAAAATCTGTTTTAGAAAAATATTAGCTATGTTTGCAGCTTTATAAGTAGTCTTAACAGGTATAAAGTGAGCTTCTTTTCTTAACTTATCAACTACTACCATGATAGAATCATTCTGATTTTGATTTCTAGGTAGCCCAGTAATAAAATCTAGACTAATTATCTCCCATTTCCAGTTAGGAATGGCTAATGGCTGAAGTAATCCAGCTAGGTGTTGATGTTCAGTTTTCACCTGCTGACATTCGAAACACTTAGAAATATACTCTGCTACTTCAGTCTTCATATTTGGCCAAAAATACTCTTTTCTTAACATAGTGATAGTTTTTTGATAACCTGGATGACCTGAGTATGGATTTTTATGAATTTCATCCAGAATTAACAGCTTATCTTTAGGTACGTTAGGTACATACATTCTCTCTTTATACAAAAAAAATTCTTTTGCATTTAAACTGTAACCTTTACTTAAGATTTATGTTGGATTTTCTTTGTTTTTTACTTGTAAACTTTGGTAAATTTCATCTTGTTCTATTCCCTTTTTAAGCTGTTCATCCAAATCAATAGCATAAGTGCTAATAACTACTGCAAAATTCATCCTTGCATTCCTACTTAATGCATCAACAACTTTATTTTCTTTATCTTTTATGTGCTGAATTTCAAAATCGTACTTACTTAAGCAAGCTAGCCACCTAGCTTGTCTAGCATTTAAATTTGGTTGATCTAACATATACTTCAATCCTTTATTATCAGTCATTAAAATAGATTTTCTGCCAACTAGGTGATGTCACCACATTTTTAAAGCATGAATAACAACTGCTAATTCCAGATCATAAGTTGCATAATTATTTTCATGAACTTTTAACTTTCTAGACTCATAGGCAATAACATGCCCTTCTTGAGCCAAAACACCGCCTTAGCCATCATTGTAGGTGTTAGTGCACACTACAAATTCTTTATTAGGATTAGCTATTTTTAAAATAGGTGCGTTGGTTAATAAAGTTTTTAACTTTTTAAAGGTTTCCTCACATTTCTGATTCCAATCGAACTTCTTTCCCTTCTTCTGCAAGGAAGTTATCAGATTTGTAATTCTTGAAAAACCTTCAATGCACCTCCGATAGTAACCGATAATGCCCATGAAGGATCGAACATCTGTCACATCCTTAGAAACTGCCCAATCTTTGATTTCCCTTATCTTTTCAGGATCTAGTGAAATCCCTTTCTTAGTCACCACATGACCTAAGTACTGAATATTATCCTTAAAGAAATCACATTTACTAAACTTTGCGAAAAGTTGATGATCTCTCAACTCTTGCAAAACAATTTTTAGATGTTCTCTGTGTTCTTCTTCAGTTTTTGAATAGATTAGAATTTCGTCGATAAACACAACCACAAACTTATCTAAATACTTATGCATAACGGTGTTCATTAAACACATGAAAATAGCTGGGGCATTAGTAAGCCTGAATGGCATGCCGACAAATTTGTAATGACCATATCTAGTTCTGAAAGCTATCTTAAAGATGTCTTCATCTTTAATCCTGACTTGATGATATCCAAACCTTCAATCTATTTTTGAAAACACCGCGGATCCATGTACTTGATCAAATAGATCATCAATGCAGGGCATCGGATATCGATTTTTAATGGTCATCTTATTTAACTGATGGTAATCTATGCAACGTCGCATGGTTTTGTCCTTTTTCTTAATGAAGATAACAGGTGCCCCCTAGGGAGACACACTAGGTTGAATATAATTTTTATCAATTAGTTCTTTTAATTGAGACTTTAATTAATTAAGTTTCAATATGTTCATTTGATAAGGGGCCTTTGAACTAGGTACTGCACCTGGTACTAGTTCAATGGTGAAATCCAATTCCCTTTTCGGAGGTAGTCCCGGAATTTCTTCAGGGAATAGATCAACATACTCTCTTTAGATTGGTATGTCTTCCACTTCTAACTTCTCTGTTTTAATTAGACTCTCTTCATCGGTTATTGTTACTGCATAAGCTTTACATCCCTTCCTAACATCTCTCTTAAGCTGCAGGGCAGAGATTTTCCTTATGGTAGTCTTCCTAGGGATTCCTTTTACACTTACAGGTTTTCCATCACTGTTTAAACATGTGAAAGTTTTATCATAACAATTTAAAATTACCCTATGTTGTTTTAACCAGTCCATACCAATCAGCAAATCATAAGAACCAAGAGGAAATACATTAATCTTGACAACAGTTTCAAAATGATCCATAACTACTGCACATTCTTTTACAAAACAAGTTACCTTTCTTTTAGCACCAGTGGCTAACTGAACTAACCAAGAATTCTCAAAATTTTCAACTAATAACTTACATTTTTCTACCATTTTAGGTGCAATATAACTAAGACTAGCTCCTCGATCAATCAAAATAGTTACAGGGGTCTGATTTATCATACCTTCTACTTCCACCATGGAAGTTTGATATTATGCTTGTCGATTCTCCAAGGCTGCGTTGATTCTGGGCATGGCCCTCGCTAGTTCCTGAACGGTCATCTCTTCCTGTATGGTATGAATATTGTTAACAGTCTTCTTCTAATTAGGATAGACTGAAGCATAGTGCAGGCCATTACACTCCCAGCACTTTATAGGTTCTTTGCGCTCAAAGTTCTTGGTAAAACTTCCATGATTATTAGCAAATTCCTTACCCTTAGCGTTATTTTGATTGCTGGGTGTATTGTTCTTATTTCCTTGGAAGTTCTTATTATTAGGATAATTTCTGGCCTTATTGTTCTTAGAATTTTTGTTGGACACAAAATCCTTCTTCTTTTGCTCATACTGGTTATTATTTTTCTTGGCTTTCCAGTTGGCCAAGATTTCCTTCTTCCGATTATGTCCAAAACAGAAATTAGCCTTCCTCATAGCTTCTTCTAAAGTCTTTGGATTGTCATATTCAATCCTATCCTTAATATGATAAGGTAGACAGCTGAAGAATAATTGTACCTTTGGTTTCTCATCTACAAGGTATGGTACATACCTAAGTAGATTTAAGAACTTGCTGTTCAGATCTTTCATTGTCATTGATCCTAACTTCAGCTCATAAAATTCTTCTGCTCTTTCCTCATAATATTGATTAGACAGAAATTTCTTTTCAAAATACCTCTTAAAGGTACTCTAGTTTACATTTTTCTCTTTTATTCCCTTAACTCTTTTCAAGTCCTTCCACCAAATGTCAGTCTTTCCTGAGAGGTTATAAATAGACATTCTAGCCTTTAACTAGTTAGAATAGTTATATATTTGGAAGTACTTTTTCATCCCAGATAACTAGGATTCAACTTCTTCCCCCTTCTCAGTCTCTCCATTAAAGGTTGGTGGATTTATCTTTTTGAATTCCCCAGAAATATCCTCATAAGGTTTGTATTTCCTCTTCTTAGTGTAGTGATTATCATCACTATTGTCACTAGTAGAATGGTAATTTTGTTGTTCACCAAACACCTCAGAAGATGAACTACTTTCAGTTTTAGTATGTTTCATCTTTTTAGATTTACGTTGATGACTTGTATCTTCTGATTCTATTCTTCTACCCCTACCCTCAGTTTGAAACTTTTCATTTAGGATCTGATTCAACTCTTCTTGAGCCCTCGGAATCCTTTCATTTTCTCACTTTATAGACTCCATTTTAGATTTTAGGTCTTTTATACTTTGTAACAATTCTGAGGAATTGGTAGTTAAATCCTTTGGTATAGGATCTCCTGGTAAATTTCCTGGTTCAGTAATTGGAGATTCCTCCTTTGAATATTCTTCCAGCCTTTCCATACCTGTTTGTTAAACTTCAGAAAACAATTTCTCTGTTGAATAACATTTAAAAGAAAATACGTCAGCATAATAATTCAGTTTACTGTTTCCTAAAAACTAGTTGGGCTTCATCAAGGCCTAGTGTTTGAACCTTGTGCTCTGATACAACATGTCAAAACCCCAAAATTTCACAAAATTTAAAATTTTGAAATCACATAAAATGTTGAAACTGTGGTTTACTAACAGCTAAAGGTTATCAGTAAAAGAAACAGTTAATAGATTAGTTTTACATAATCTCAATTATGTTATTTCAGCAGTTTCCTTTTTGAAACAAGATTGAGTTTAACTTGCACATTATTTCTACGTTCAGTTTACTAATGAATTTTTATTTATAACAAGTAGGTGGAAACTGATTTGAAATCCTGGGATTAGTTAGCATTTATGCTAATGCAGAAAGATTACTTGTTCTTACAGGTTTACAGGTATGAATGATCGAGTAACATTTTTAAAATTCATAAAGTATGCATCAATATTTCTATTTGCAAGTAATAAGCTGAGTAAATAAGCTGCTATAATTCAACAACTTCTGTAAGGTAAAATAATTTGTTTTCTTCAATTGTTCTTGTAAGCGAAGTTCAGATGATTGAGTTTTCTTTCTTTTATTGTATGTAATGATAGTAAAATACTTACTATAGCTCTAAACTCTTAGCTACTTGATTACTTCTACTAAGCATAACTTGCAACGTTATACTGATTGTACTTTGGGTTATTAAATATTATCATACCACATACTTGAGTAATAAGTTGCTTGATATTTAACTTCTGTAGTGACACTTATGGTCTACATTAATGTTGATGGATGTAAAGACGTTAGTGTCTTTCTCCAAGCAAACACTGATGTATATATCTTTTAAGTCTAATTCGAACTATGAAGTTCTATAGGTTATATACTTGAGTAGGATCAATCCCTTTTAACTCTTATTACTCTATAATACTTACCTTGTATTAAGATTACTGTCTACCAATAGTTTATAAGGTAGATGTTTCTATAAAAATCAACCTTTATCCTATGCTAAACACCAGTTATTTGTGGAAGCATGAAATCATTTTGCTGATTAGAAGACATGGTAGTTACCAGAAAAATTCCATCTTGAGAACCACCAATGACTTATTAAAGTCCAAATTCAATTAGACTAAGTAAAAGTATGCAGTAAATAATGTTTTACCATACTGTCATTTTTATCGTTTATTTCAATCGATCGTTGTTTTTACATAAATATATTATTATGTTCATAGTCATACAATTCTGTCATTTAAATGAAATTCCTAAACAAGTGTTAGAATAATCAACCCATAGTTTACCCACTTAGACATTAATTTAATTATTTTTGTCTTATTAGCCTAGTTCATGTGTCCCACATTGTGCAAGTTGTCTTTTACCTATCCATAGTGGTCAAACTTGCCTCATTTGACTCATGTAGCGCATGGAAAAGCCCAAGGAATCAAATCTAATTTATTCCTGGCCTCCTAGGTGCCCTTGTGCTTTTTCTGCTTTATTTCCTACTTTTTCAGTGTTTTAAGGCAAATGGAAAAGCTAGACTAGGTGAGGTGAACTAGTTTTTTGTCCTCTTCATCCTCCACTCTTTTCTCCTTGCAAAAGCATGTGTGAGCTGCCATTCCACCACTCTTTAGCTTGCCTAATCCATTTTTCCAATTCGTGAGCTCCATGACAGATTTGGGATCAACTTTTTACACCTATGGGGGATTTGCTTATTTTTAGTAAGCCTGCTTTATGCTAGATTCGAATTGCTCGTCATGCATTCAAATCCCTGATGTATGTTATTTATTCAGCAACCTATTATGTTATAGGGTTGGCTATTGTACACTGAGTTAATATAGTTTAGTGTTCAGCTTCAATTTCAGTCTCTTTTTTGAGTGATTTTGCATGATCAATTGTTAATTGTTGTGAGTAAAATTAATCTATCACTGGGTTCAATTTCCACATGGTATTAGAGCCATTGTAGATTGATTTCTCTCCTTCAAAATTGTTTTGTAGGTTCGACATCAGTGACTGGGAGCCTTCTACTGACAGCCGGGACAGATTTTCTAAGCTATGGATCAATCACAGAAAACTATCTTGACTCCCTTCAATTTCTTTGAATGGAAATCAGAGATGGAGATACTGTTGAGAGAAAAAGGCCTCTACAAGGTGACTATGGCAACATAAGCAGAGCCCAATGCAGTTGCAGAGAAGATAAAATGGCACAACAGGAGGGATGAGGCTTATGGCCTCCTGTGTCTGAGTATTTCCAGAGACCTCCTTTTCCATCTTGATGGATTGACATCACCAAATGAAGTATGGGAGAATATTTTTGATCTTTTTGGAAAGAACAGATGAGATGAGGGGACATCAAATCGAAAATGAGCTGATTTCTCTGAGTCCAAATAGCTTTGAATCCCTGTAGCTATATTTGTCCAAGTTAAAAGCACTAGTTTTGCAGCTGAAACAGTGTGGGATCGAAAAGAAAGATGATCAGCTTGTCCTGGCCATCCTCTAGAAGCTAGGCCCTGACTATTTAGTGTTTGTTTTGACCTTCTATGCCACAAAACTGATAGCTCGAACATGGAAGATGCCTAGTCTTGCAGATTTCATGGAATCTCTCACACAAGAACAGGACAAGCTGGTGATGATGGGCACCATCAAACCATCCAAAGATCAAGCTTTTATTGCTGGAGATTTGAAGGTGGATTCAAAAGGCAAAAGGAAAGCTAAAAAGCCACTTTAGCAAAAGAGAGACAAGAAACAGTCTCCGGAGGAGCCACAAGGTTCCAAGAAGAACTACCAGAAGAAGAAAAACAAAGGTGAAATGAGAAAGTGCGCATACTGCAATAAGGGAAATCACACTGAAAGTTCTTGTATGAAGAAGAAAATAGACATGCTGACCCAACTCCTGGAGAAGAATGGCATCTCCCTTCCATATATCTCAAAGAAGAGAGAAGGAGGATCAAGTTTAGATGACAGAGAGAGAGTTCATGCATTGGTTGCTGGCACATCAAGCTCACCCAGTTTTATCATTGATTCTGGAGCTTCAAGACACATGGTTTCGACCAAGGAGGACTTATCCTCACTTGATATGTCAAAAGGACCACCTATAGTACTGGGAGATGACTCTCTCACTGAAAGTTTGGGCAAAGGGAGGATTGATCTTGATCATGGTCAGTTCAGCAATGTCTTGTATGTGCCTGGTCTTGCCTCCAACCTCTTGTCAATGTACCAGATGACTCACATTGGGTCTCCTAAGAAATTCATATTCTCCCCCAATGAAGTTGAGATCATAGAGATCTCAAGTGGTAGAGTCATTGCAAAAGGAGTTGCGAATCATGCTCAAAAGGTATACATGTTCTCACACTTCCTACCTTACTCAAACCCCTCTGCTCTTTTGATTCATGCTAATGAAGCAAGCAAGCTTTGGCATGAAAGATTTGGCCACCTAAATTACAAGTATCTTTCTGATCTTAGTGAAAAAGAGATGGTCATAGGGTTTCCCAAGATAAAATTTTCCAAAGGAGTCTACCAAGGTTGTATCCTAGGAAAACACCCAGAGCATAAATTTGAGAGAGCTAGTCATGAGAGAACCTATGCACCCCTCGAGCTGATCCACAGTGATGTTTCTGGCCCATTCCCTCATATGTCCATGATTCAGGCCAAATATGCATTGAATTTCATTGATGACTTTTCCAGGTATTGCTGGGTTCACTTCCTGAAACACAAGTCTGAAGTTTTGGGCCTATTCAAAGTCTTTAAGGCTTTGGTTGAAAACCAGTATGGAAGGAAAATCAAGGCCCTCAGATCTGAAAATGGTGGTGAGTATGTCAAGTCTGAGTTTATTAATTATTGTGCAGATGAAGGTATTCAGATGCAGCATTCTATCCCTTATACACCACAGCAAAATGGTGTTGCTGAGAGGAAGAACAGATCACTGAAGGAGATGGCAACATGCATGATGGAGGCCAAAAATTTTCCACCAAAGTACTGGGCCAAAGCTATCAACTGTGTAGCCTATATTCAGAATAGGGTGCCTCATAAATATCTTGATCGAATGACTCCCTTCGAAGCATGGAGTGGGCACAAGCCAGATGTGACCCATTTCAGGATTTTTGGCTCAAAGGCTTGGGCTAGAATTTCAACAGAGAAGAGGAAGGCTTTGCAGCCCCAAAGCCAAGAGTGTATTTTTGTTGGATACTTTGAAGATTCAAAAGGGTAAAAAATGATAAATTTGAGCACAAACAAAGCCTTCATCGAAAGGTGTGTCCAGTTTGAAGAAGAACCCCTTGCAACAGTGGAAGTTGGAGAAGCCTCTTCTCCACCTGAACCTCAAGAAGTAAGTAAAGAGTTTGTTGAACATGCTGATTCTGATTTTTCTAATGGAGATGAGTTTATTGAAGACCCTAAAATACCTACAAGGCAAAAATGGGCATTCAAGACACTACATGTAGCAGGAGAGCTAGCTGGGGATCCCAATGACCCAAGGAGGACTAGATCTCAATTTGAGAGTGGTCTGTGCATGAAGGATCCTATGTTTGCTGAAAAATTCTATTTGATGGTGGATTCTAATCCTCAAACATATGAAGAAGTAGTAGGAGATCCAAGATGGCAAACAACCATGAAGGAGGAGTTCAGCTCACTCTAGAAGAGCAACACATGGGAGCTAGTGGATCTTCCCCCAGGAAGAAAGTTAGTCCAGTGTAAGTGGGTCTATAAGACCAAATTTGCTGCTGATGGTTCACCAATGAAGTAAAAGGACATATTGGTAGCCAAGGGCTACTCACAGGTTCATGGCATATATTACAATGAGACCTTTTCCCCAGTGGCAAAGATGGATTCCATCAGGCTAGCTCTAGCCATTGCAGCCTCAAGGAAATGGGAGGTACAGCACATGGATGTAAAATGTGCTTTCCTGAATGGAGATCTCATTGAAGAGATATATATGCATTAGCCTCAAGGTTTTTCTACTAAACCTTCTCTTGTGTGCAGGTTGAGAAAGTCATTGTATGGGCTAAAGCAAGCCCCCAGGGCTTGATATGCCAAGATCGATAGCTTCTTGCTATCACTGAATTTTGTTCAGTGCAAATCAGATCCAAATGTCTATTTGAAGTTAGTTAATGGTTCATTAATGATCATTGTGTTATATGTTGAGGACCTCCTCATTACAGGAAGCTCAAAGGCTGAGATTTCTTCCTTAAAAGGAGCTATGAACCAAGCCTTCTCCATGACAGATTTGGGGCTCTTAAGTCAATTTTTGGGGCTTGAGATTGCTCAAACCAAAGATGGAATAAAGGTGCACCAGTCCAAATATGCCTTGGACTTGCTGAACAAATTCAGAATGAAGGATTGCAAAGCAAGCAAAACTCCTTCCTTTCAGGAGTGAAGCTGGAAGAAGTTGATTCTTCACCTATGGTAAACAATACATTGTATAGGCAATTGATTGGATGTTTATTGTATCTGACACATACTAGACCTGATCTTTGTTATGAAGTAAGTGTGGCTTCTAGATACATGGATCAGCCTCATGAGATCCATTGGAAAGCAGCCAAAAGGATCCTTAACTTTGTTCAGGGAACAAGGACACATGGGATCTTCTATAAAGCAAAATCTGATCTTGATTTGATTGGATTTACTGACAGTGATTGGGCAGGTGATAGCACAGATAGAAATTCCACATTAGGATATGTGTTCATACTTGCAGAAGGGCCAATCAGCTGGTCAAGCAAGAAACAGAGTGCCATTGCACTCTCATCTACATAAGCAGAGTACAGAGGAGTTGTTAATGCAGCAACTCAATGTTTATGGTTGCAGGGTTTACTTGAAGAGTGTGGCTTCAAACCAGAGTACTCAACTACCATCTACTATGATAACCATAGTACCATTCGAATCTACAAAGATCCATTTCAGAAGCAGAGAACCAGACACATTGAGATCCATATGCACTACATCAGAGAGCTTGTGCATGATGTCACCATTCACCTACTCTTCTGTTCATCTTGAGAACAAGTAGCTAATATCTTCACTAAAGAATTTTGTGAGAAGACCTTCAGTAATCTCAAATAACTGCCGGGGATTGCTGATCATGCTGTGAAGCATGAGTGAAGACAAGATTCCAAAATTTTGTTTTATAGTCCATGTTTAAGGGAGGATTTTCCCAAGTTGGTTTTGCCTCTTTCCTTGTTTAAATGGACATGCAGTATGTAAAGGGTGACTAAGACTTGTTTCTAGGCCCTATAATTTTCTGATATATTACTCACAAGTCAGGATTAAGGGGGGGTGTTAGAATAATCAACCCATAGTTTACCCACTTAGACATTAATTTAATTATTTTTGTCTTATTATCCTAGTTCATGTGTCCCACTTTGTGCAAGTTGTCTTTTACCTATCCATAGTGGTAAAAATTGCCTTATTTGACTCATGTAGTGCATGGGAAATCCCAAGGAATCAAATCTGCTTTATTCCTGGCCTCCTAGGCGCCCTTCTGCTTTTTCTGCTTTATTGCCTGCTTTTTCAGTGTTTTAAGGCAAATGGAAAAGCTAGACTAGGTGAGGTGAACTAGTTTTTTGTCCTCTTTATCCTCCACTCTTTTCTCCTTGCAAGAGCATGTATGAGCTAGCATTCCACCACTCTTTAGCTTGCCTAATCCATTTTGCCAATTCGTGAGCTCCATGATAGATTTGGGATCAGCTTTTTACACCTATGGGGGATTTGCTTATTTTTAGTAAGCCTGATTTATGCTAGATTCGAATTGCTCGTCATGCATTCGAATCCATGATGTATGTTATTTATTCAGAAACCTATTATGTTATAGGGTTGGCTATTGTACACTGAGTTAATATAGTTTAGTGTTCAGCTCCAATTTCAGTCTCTTTTGTGAGTGATTTTGCATGATCAATTGTTAATTGTTGTGAGTAAAATTAATCTATCATTGGGTTCAATTTCCACAACAAGTATAACAAATTTGTCTTTGTAAATAATTTATGAATTCTAAACTTTAAAGTGCTAAACAATTTTTATTATAAACTCCACTTGAGTTATGGGTTAGAGGAGTCTAGCCCCGCGTTGATCATAATATATATATATAAACATAGTATTTTATTGTTGTTCTAAGATTTACATATTTTAAATTGGTCTTTACAGTAATCAATTAGTTATTATAAGTCACCGTGGATCAACATGGAAATCATAATGATCACACTATAATATCGACATTTGTAAATGATTTGTTATATCAAATCGGAAATGATTTGTTTAAGAAAAAAAGGTTCTTGTTTTATAAAACAAATATAAACAAATCAAATTAGTTTCAAACTATATGATTATCATATCTTTGAAATGTCAACATTTTGAAGTTTGATAATATCCATCACCAAACAACCTTATGATCGACACGTAAAATGTGATTGATGGAATTTATACATGATTGATCACATAGTTTTTGCATAGATGTTTCATAGATCATTATAAAAATCATTGTAAATTATTTGCATGCAGGTGACTATATAGTTTGATCCATGCACCATCAAATTTTTTCGGTGGCACATGGACTTCTCCTATCCATGCAATAGTGATATAAAATCCCCCAAAGTACAATCAATATTTCTATTTGCAAGTAATAAGCTTAGTAAATAAGTTGCTATACTTCAACAACTTTTGTAAGGTAAAACAGTTTGTTTTCTTTAGTTGTTCTTGTAAGTGAAGTTTAGATGATTGAGTTTTATTTCTTTTATTGTATGTAATGACAGTAAAATACTTACTATAGCTCTAAACTCATAATCTTAGCTGCTTGATTACTTCTACTAAGCATAACTTGCAACGTTATACTGATTGTAATTTGGGTTATTAAATATTATCATACCACTTTCTTTAGTAATAAGTTGCTTGATATTTAACTTTTGTAGTGACACTTATGGTCTGTAACCATTTGATATTAATGTTGATGGATGTAAAGACGTTAGTGGCTTTCTACAAGCAAACACTACTGTCTTTATCTTTTAAGTCTAAGTCGAACTATGAAGTTCTATTGGTTATAGACTCGAGTAGGATCAATCCCTTTTAACTCTTATTACTCTATAATACCTACCTTGTATTAATATTACTGTCTACCAACAGTTTCTAAGGTAGATGTTTCTATACAAATCAACCTTTATCCTATGCTAAACACCAGTTATTTGTGGAAGCATGAAATCATTCTACTGATTATAAGACATGGTAGTTACCAGCAAAATTCCATATTGAGAACCACCAATGACTTATTAAAGTCTAAATTCAATTATACTAAGTAAAAGTATGCTGCAAATAATCTTTTACCATACTGTCATTTTTATCGTTTATTTCAATCGATCATTGTTTTTACATAAATATATTATTATGTCCATAGTCATACAATTCTGTCATTTAAATGAAATTCCTAAACAAGTCTAACAACTTTGTCTTTGTAAAGAATTTATGAATTCTAAACTTTAAAGTGCTAAACAATTTTTATTATAAACTCCACTTGAGTTATGGGTTTAGAGGAGTCTAACCCCGCGTTGATCATATTTTATATATATATATATATATATAAACATAGTATTGTATTGTTTTTCTAATATTTACATATTTTAACTTGGTCTTTACATTAACCAATTAGTTATTATAAGTCACCGTGGATAAACATGGAAATCATAATGATCACACTATAATATCGGCATTTGTAAATGATTTGTTTAAGAAAACAAAAGGTTCTTGTTCTATAAAACAAATATAAACAAATCAAATTAGTTTCGAACTATATGATTATCATATCTTCAAAATGTCAACGTTTTGAAGTTTGATAATATCCATCGCCAAACAACCTTATGATCGACACGTAAAATGTGATTGATGGAATTTATACATGATTGATCACATAGTTTTTGCATAAATGTTTCATAGATCATTATAAAAATCATTGTAAATTATTTGCACATAGGTGACTATATAGTTGGATCCATGCACCGTCAAATTTTTCCAGTGGCACGTGGAGTTCTCCTGTCCGTCCAATAGTAATATAAAATCCTTGTAACCCTATTCTTTTTCATTTCCCTCTGTAGTTTTCGGGCCTTTGGTCGCTCTGCAACCATTCTCATGGCGGCCATGTTACCTTACTGGTTGTTAGTGGTGTTCCAAGTCCTGGTTTGAGTTGTTTTCAGTCTTCACCATTCGGTCTCAAACTCTTTCTGTATTGTGTGTCCTGTCTCTATAAGGGTTTTTGTTGAGATTCAAAGCTTAAGGCTTGCAGCCTGTGTGTGGTTCCTTGCTTGTCCATTTGTGGCCTACCATTACAGAGATATGTTGATGTTTTCTTGTTGTTGGTTTAAGCACTACCTTCGTCGTAGGGTTTGAGGGTCTCATTTTCAAGCCTTGCATAGTTGGTGGCAGCTCCAGCTTCACTGTCTAGTCCTTGCTTGGTCATTGCCCATACTTCTTGTTGTTGTTGTTGTCAGTGGCTTGTACATCGTCTCTGTCATTGTGAGTATGAAGGTCTGGTTTCTTTTTATGCCGGTGGTGGTGCTACTGTTCCTTCGTGGCTATATAACCTTCGCTTCCAGGTAACGTAATTACTTTAAAGTTTTTTTAAAACTAAACCTTATTTCAGTAATCATTTCTGAAATCATATTTTAACTAAACTTAGGTTTTTCTTTTTGCAGGTGACAGTTCGCTCATCTCGTGGTAAATATACTTCAAGAAAAGGACCGACACTTTGGTTACGAGTAAGGCTTGGTTATCAAATGGCATTCCCTGCTTGTGTAGTCCTTAAGGGAAAATTTTTAGTTGGAAAGTTACGGCCTGGTAGTTACCCTTCATGGGTTACTGTTCTTCAGATTACTAGTTTGGTTTTTGTTATACCCTTACTTCTAGCAGGGTACTCCCGCTCAAGCCGTGACTTGTAAATGTTTGTTTACTTGTTTTTGTGCAATGTTATGTTAATAGCTCTTGCGTCCTGTCAAGCCATACACTGTTTATCTCTAAAGCATAGATATTTTCTCTTTTGAGCTCGAACTCAGTTTAATTTTAAGCTCTTAAGGTAATTTCTGTAAACTAGGGTTTTTACCCTTATTCGACTGTGTAATATAAATTTGTGCTATATATTAACTAGTTTGTATTTAAGATATTGTTAATAGCTTAACCTGTTATTCCATCATATTATAATTATTTAATTACAAACTCAGATATTCGTGCTAGGTTTCCTGTAGGTAACCTGTGTAAAATAATTTCTTTAATTTATTCTTTAAGTTTTAGTTTAATAATTAATTGATTTAATTATTGTTACAGGTATATAGTGTATTATTATACCATATTTATCTTTTCACTGCCCTTAAAGCACTATAATAATCTAGAATAGTTTTGTTGTTTAGTAACAATTACTCCAAATACCTGGATTGTCGTTTAAATGATTGTTATTTATAAATATGGTTGTTATTAGGGTTTTGACTCTATACTTTTTTTTACAAGTAAATTTGTTTATAATAGTTAAAAGAATTAGTTCTTTTATAAATAACATTTATTAAATATTATTTACCATCGTATTCTAGTTGTTTTTATTAAATAAAATACAGATAGGGTTATTAAAGTTATTTGTTCAGATGTTCTTCATCTCTGTATTTAATTTATCTATAAAAATGAATTATGCTAGCAATACCCTACTTGAAGTATGAACATTTGTAGATATAGTCAGTTATTATGAACAGTAAATAAACTATGTATATCAAACTTTATTCTTTCCTTCGCAGAATAAAATAAGTGTTTTATCTAAGTTATTTCTTCCACCTCTGTTACAAGTTAATAGTATAATTTACAAAATAAAGTACCGCGTAAAAGTAATAACTTATCTACTTGAATAACTTGTTAATATAATAACCTTCTATCTATAAAATATTATGGCTATTTCTTTTCTGGCATTTTTACAACAACAATCTAGTTAAACAATAAACTTAACTAACAGGATATTGTCCTTCTCTGATAACAAACTACATACAAAAAAAAAAGATTACTCTGCTATTATGAAATGCATAATACATCTATTCATTTTAGATTTCTATCATATCCTACATCTACTTAAATTACACTGCCTGTGCTAGAGTACGGTCTGGTCCATTCCAAATGTGGAAAAACATAGGTTAGGATTATTTTTCATCAATTTCAGAATCAATTTCTCAATAAACTAGAAAATTACTAACTCTATCAGTTCACAACTAAACATTTAACATTCAATAATTAGTCAGACTCACATTTAAACATTTAACACAGTAAAATTAAAACATTGTAGAACCTGATTAAGCTGGACAAAAACAATGTTGGGAGGCTGTTCCTCCATACCAACTCCTGGAGAGTGCTTAAACAGCGTCTCCTCAGGACCCCCAAGCCTATTCCTGGTCTCCTTGGCTGAGAACTGGTGGAGCAGCAAACAAGATACTAGTCCAAATGACTTCGTAATCACAAGGCACTCAACAGTAAGATCCTTCAGCTAAAAAGCTACACTAGATCACTTTTTGCAGTTAACCCCTCAAAACATCTTCCAAAAATTCCCTTGCCATTGAAATCCTCTGAAGTACATTCACCTGAATGATCACTTCCCTGCAATGAGCAGCCTCAATTCTCTTCAATGGGCATTTTTATCAAGATTGCCTAGGTCTTTTGGGTCAGTTGTCATTAATTGAGCTACTTGCTCTGTTTATGGTTTCTTGGGGGATCATGACCCCAAATGTAGGGAGTTTTCCACCTGCAATGGTTGGAAGTGTTTGAGGATGCTGCCACTTGTTTATTTCCTCTCCACCCAATCTCCTCCACCAACTTTACCAGTAAACACTCTTTTAACAGCTCTCCCAAGCTGTTGTCTCCACTTTTATTTATTTAAAATTAAAATATTCAGAATTACATTCAATATCCTTGACTCTACTGAGTCATCAATTACAAATTCACATAAAATTTAACATATTGTCTTGAATAAAATCAAATACAATAATATTATTTTTACAAAATTCGGGCATGTGACATACACACCCCCTTAGAACATAACATCATCCTCGATGTTATTTATTCTTCATCCTCAAAATTTCCCTTGAACAGAATTGGATATGACTTCGCATATTACTTTTCATTTCCCAAGTGGCTTCCTCTGGACTAAGGTGCTTCCATTGCACCTTCACCTGTCCAATGGTGCAGTTCCGAAGGGTGATCTCCCTTCGCTTGAGGATATAGTCCGGTTCCACTAGAAAATATCCTTCTGGTTCCACCTGTACATCATTCTGGTTAACAACATGAGTAGCATCATGAACATATTTCTTTAATACAGAAATGTGAAAAACATTATGTACTCTTAAATTTGGTGGTAATGCTAATTGATAAGCTACTTGTCCAATCCTAAATAGAATTTCAAATGGACTACAGTAACGAGGTGCCAATTTTGCACAACTTCCCAATTTCAGTGAGCTCTTTTTGGGCCTTACCTTGATGAACACATGTTCACCTACCTGAAACTCCCTTGGAGTTCTTTTTAAGTCTGCTTGACTTTTCTACCGATCCTGTGCTACTTTCAAATTACTTTGCACTTGTTTTACAATTTCTTCCATTTCCTTTAATAGTTCAGGACCTAATACCAATCTATCTACCGGATTACTCCAAGATATAGGAGTATTACATTTTCATCCATATAAAATTTCAAAAGGACTAAATCTGGCTGATGTCTGATAATTATTATTATAAGCAAATTTTACCATATGCAAATAATCCTCCCATTTACCTGGCTGGTCTTTCACATACATTCTTAATAGATTTTCCAGTACTTGATTTACCCTTTCAGTTTTTCCATCTGTTTGTGGATGGAATGAAGTACAAAAATTTAATGTAGTGTTTAACCCTTTAAACAAAGACTTCCAAAAGTTTCCTATAAATTTAGGATCTCTAACTAAGATTATGAATTTTGGTACTCCATGCAATTGGAAAATCTGTTTTAGAAAAATATCAGCTATGTTTGCAGCTTTATAAGTAGTCTTAACAGGTATAAAGTGAGCTGATTTGCCTAACTTATCAACTACTACCATGATAGAATCATTCTGATTTTGATTTCTAGGCAACCCAGTAATAGAATCTAGACTAATTATCTCCCATTTCCAGCTAGGAATGGGTAATGGCTGAAGTAATCCAGCTGGGTGTTGATGTTCAGTTTTCACCTGCTGACATTCAAAACACTTAGAAATATACTCTGCTACTTCAGTCTTCATATTTGGCCAAAAATACTCTTTTCTTAACATAGTGATAGTCTTTTGATAACCTGGATGACCTGAGTATGGAGTTTTATGAATTTCATCCAAAATTAACAACTTAACTTTAGGTACGTTAGGTACATACATTCTGTCTTTATATAGCAAAAATTCTTTTGCATTTAAACTGTAACCTTTACTTAAGCTTTATGTTGGATTTTCTTTGGTTTTTACTTGTAAACTTTACTAAATTTCATCTTGTTCTATTCCCTTTTTAAGCTGTTCATCCAAATCAGTAGCATAAGTGCTAATAGCTGCTGCAAAATTCAGCCTTGCATTCCTACTTAATGCATCAACAACTTTATTTTCTTTACCTTTTATGTGCTGAATTTCAAAATTGTACTCACTTAAGAAATCTAGCCACCTAGCTTGTCTAGCATTTAAATTTGGCTGATCTAACAGATACTTCAATCCTTTATTATCAGTCATTAAAATAAATTTTCTACCAATTAGGTTATGTCGCCATATTTTTAAAGTGTGAATAACAACTGCTAATTCCAGATCGTAAGTTACATAATTATTTTCATGAACTTTTAACTTTCTAGACTCGTAGGCAATAACATGCCCTTCTTGAGTCAGAACACCGCCTAAGTCATCATTGCAGGCGTCAGTGCACACTACAAATTATTTATTAGGATCAACTATTCTTAAAATAGGTGCACTAGTTAATAAAGTTTTTAACTTTTTAAAGCTTTCCTCACATTTTTTATTCCAATCGAACTTCTTTCCCTTCTTCTGCAAGGAAGTTATCAGATTTGCAATTCTCGAAAAACCTTCAATGAACCTCTGATAGTAACCGGTAATGCCCATGAAGGATCGAACATCCATCGCATCCTTAGGAACTGGCCAATCTTCAATTACCCTTATCTTTTCAGGATCTACTGAAATCCCTTCCTTGGTCACCACATGGCCTAAGTACTAAATCTTATCCTTAAAGAAATCACATTTACTAAATTTTGTGAAGAGTTGATGATCTTGCAACTCTTGCAAAACCATTTTTAGATGTTCTCTATGTTCTTCTTCAGTTTTTGAATAGATTAGAATGTCATCGATAAAAACAACCACAAACTTATCTAAATACTTATTCATAACGTTGTTCATTAAACACATGAAAATATCTGGGGCATTAGTAAGCCCGAATGGCATGATGACAAATTCGTAATGACCATATCTAGTTCTGAAAGCTGTCTTAAAGATGTCTTCATCTTTAATCCTGACTTGATAATATCCAAACCTTAAATCTATTTTTGAAAACACCATGGCTCCACGTAGTTGATCAAATAGATCATCAATGCAGGGCAACGGATATCGATTTTTAATGGTCATCTTATTTAGCTAATGGTAATCTACGCAAAGTCGCATGGTTCCGTCTTTTTTCTTAACGAAGATGACAGGTGCCCCCTAGGGAGACACACTAGGTTGAATATACTTTTTATCAATTAGTTCTTTTAATTGAGACTTTAATTCATTAAGTTCCAATATTTTCATTCGATAAGGGGCCTTTGAATTAGGTACGGCACCGGGTACTAGTTCAATGGTGAAATCCAATTCCCTTTTCAAAGGTAGTCCTGGAATTTCTTTAGGGAATACATCAACATACTCTCTTAAGAATGGTATGTCTTCCACTTTTAACTTCTCTATTTTAATTAGACTCTCTTCATTGATTATTGTTATTGCATAAGTTTTACATCCCTTCTTAACATCTCTCTTAAGCTGTAAGGCAAAGATCTGCCTTATGGTGGTCTTTCTAGGGATTTATTTTACACTTATAGGTTTTCCATCATTGTTTAGACATGTGAAAGTTTTATCATAACAATTTAAAATTACCCTATGTTGTTCTAACCATTCCATACCAATCAGCAAATCATAAGAACCAAGAGGCAATACATTAAGCTTGACAACAGTTTCAAAATGATCCATAACTACTCCACATTCTTTTACAAAACAAGTTACCTTTCTTTTATCACCAGTGGCTAACTGAACTAACCAAGAATTCTCAATTTTTTCAACTGATAACTTACATTTTTCTACCATTTTAGGTGCAATATAACTGAGACTTGCTCCTGGATCAATCAAAATAGTTATAGGGGTTTGATTTATCATACCTTCTACTTCCACCATGGAAGTCTGATATTTTGCTTGTCGATTCTCCAAGGCTGCGTTGATTCTGGGCATGGTCCTCGCTAGTTCTCCAACGATCATTTCTTCCTGTATGGTATGAATATTGCTAATAGTCTTCTTTCGATTAGGATAGACTGAAGCATAGCGTGGGCCATTACACTCCCAACACTTTATAGGTTCTTTGCGCTCAAAGTTCTTGGTAAAACTTCCATGATTATTAGCAAATTCCTTACCCTTAGAATTATTCTGATTGCTGGGTGTATTGTTCTTGTTTCCTTGGAATTTCTTCTTATTAGGATAATTTCTGGCCTTATTGTTCTTAGAATTTCTGTTGGACACAAAATCCTTCTTCTTTTGTTCATACTGGTTATTATTTTTCTTGGCTTTCTAGTTGGCCAAGCTTTCCTTCTTCCGATTCTGTTCAAAATAGAAATTAGCCTTCCTCATAGCTTCTTCTAAAGTCTTTGGATTGTCATATTCAATCCTATCCTTAATATGATAAGGTAGACAGTTGAGGAATCGTTTCTCATCTACAAGGTATGGTACATACCTAAGTAGAATTAAGAACTTGTTGTTTAGATCTTTCATTGTCATTGATCCTAACTTCAGCTCATAAATTTTTTTTGCTCTTTTCTCATAATATTGCTCAGACAAAAATTATTTTTTAAAATACCTCTTAAAGGTACGTCAGTTTACATTTTTCTCTTTTATTCCCTTAACTCTTTTCAAGTCCTCCCACAAAATGTCAGCCTTTCCTGAGATGTTATAAATAGCCATTGTAGCCTTTAACTGGTTATAATAGTTATATTTTTGGAAGTACTTTTTCATCCCAGATAACCAAGATTCAGCTTGAGATTGCCCATTCAACATGAAGAACGACAAGGCATATTGGTGTGCAATCGTGAAAAAAAAATCATAACACAACCGACTGCCATCTGAACCTCAAGAACCGACAAAATTATCATGCAGTATATTAGACCAATGCAGTTGCACAAAGTAATGAGCAAAACCACACGTCAAACGATCATAACAATCAAAGATACGATGGTCGAAGATACGAGCACCGGTATGATAATCGACGCGGAGGCTATGGAGGTCGAGGTCGATTCTCTGGGAATCGAGAGAACCAATCATGCTCACCCATCCAATGTTTTACATGTTATAAGGAGAGACACTGACATGCAGACTGTCTATACAAGGACATGACTGACCTCAAATTCTGTACTAATTTTGGCATCGGGGATCACTCATTAGAGGAATGCCCTATTATGCTTGACAATATAAATAAAAAGAAGAATGTTAATCTCTTGTCGTATGTGCAAAAACATGATACTATCAAGACAAAGAATTTACATATTGTAACCCTATAAGGGATGAAAACTGGGAGTGATAACTCCCAAATAAGCAAGATAAAAGAGAAAAATGCACGGGGACTTCACTTAGTGAACCTCTCACATAGCACATTTGATCATGGGATATTAAAGAATACCCTTAATTTTGAGAGATATTGACCCAAAATATTTTTGTTGAAACCCCCTCCCAATACTTAATACCTCCTCCCCACCCCTTTTTATACCTCAATCCTTATAAACCACCCTACCCATCCCCACCGTAAACCCCTCATTCCCCCAATACCTACAATATATTGGTTCGATTTTTTATAATTTTAAAACCCACAATATGAACTAACGTAATAAGATATTGGTCAACAAGTGAAGCCCCTATGGAAAAATGTTTATCCTGACCCAGTTACAAAAAATATATATATATAAAGATGAAACAAATGTGTTTTAAGAATTTGCATGACAGGAAGAGGCTAATGACAATCGACATAACACAATAAAATAACTAATACAGCTCGTATAGAAAGATAACTCAGTATCTCAGTTCATCGACTTGATATATGAAATAAAACATAACAACACCGAAAAACAAACAAAGAATATATACAGTTTAAATAAAAAATATAAAAGTGATGCCGACCCACTTGTCGACCTGGAAATTGAAGGATACCACGTCCGACAAGTCATGCTCGACTTTGGATAACAAGTAAACATCATGACTCATGACACTTGGGAACAACTAGGAAGACCTCGACTATATGAGTCAGGTATATACCTGAAACTAGCTGACCAAGGCCTAATGGAACCTATTGGAGTTTGGAAAAATGTGGACACCACAATTAAGGGAATATCAACCAAAGTCAACTTCGAAATCATTGACCCTAAGGAAGGATCTAGCTCCTTCCCAGTGTTAGTAGGTCGACCTTGGGGAAGAAAGATGAAAGCGTCGATATCCCTAGATAAAGCGAGAATAAAATTAAAAGGAAACGAACAAAAGGTCATTGTACCTATTCATCCATCCCAAGGAGAACCTTGGATAGAACCTATCGATGAAGAAGTTGATATCCGACAACTTTATCAGATACAAAATAATGTAGATTATACATAACCTAATATTTATGGAGAACTTCATTTGGGAAACCAAGACTCAGTAGGATATAATTCGGATGCAGAATTATATGATTGGGAAGTCGAGAATGACGAAACACAAGCAAGAGGGTGCTGGACTATCTAAAAAGTATAGAAAAAGCCCACTCGACAGTGCTTCATAGTGTCCATTGTCCCAAAAATATTTGAGAAAAAAATTAGGGAATACCCTACTTTAAAACCTACAAATATAAATAATACAAAAAAACCAAGATATAACGAAAGAGAATCACCAGTCATGCACATAGAACAAGTGTCCAAATATATTGGTTAACATGGTCGACTACAAAGTTTAGTAGAAACTTTTACAGGACAAGCTGCTAGATGGTGGGATACCCATCAAACAAGACTGCAGACCTGGAAAACAACTTCGAATTACTTTGTAGAAAGGTTTGGAGGAAAGAAGTTAACCAACCAAGCTCAGATACCTATTTTCATTCAAGGACAGAATCCAGAAGACCATACTAAGACATGTGAAAAAGAATGGAGAAGACTTGGATACAAAGATGAACGAGCATGGCCACACTTGTTTCCATCAACCCTCGTCGACTTACCAAAAAAATGGTATAAAATGGAGGAAGCCTGAGGTGAAATGTTCCTATGGCATGAACTCAGAGAAAATTTTATCAAATATTTCAACTTTATACCACAAAATAAGAATTTGGTTGAAACAGCAAAGCAGATTCAAGAATTTATACAGCCGACAGAAAACAAACCCTTACTAGAAAACTGACAGACAATGGACTGTAACAATATACAAACTGGGATAATACCACATTTGACAAGACTACAGTTAGAAAATGAAAATACAAAAGGGAAAAGTTTTAGATCGAAATCAAACCATGTCGAAATGACCAAACCTATTCGCACAGTACTCAAAGTTGGAACCACCGACAAGGACGATATCGACTAGATGATTGCAGCCGACTTCCTTGCCACATTCTCACAGTTTAAAGAAGGAAGTCGACTAATAAATGAAGCCAAAGCACCAAAATGGCTAGATGCTAAGGTCAAAACTAGAGAATTCGACATCTCAAATGATGACCGACCAAAAATGGCAAAGATTGGAGACTACTGGAGTGAAGAGTAAACAACATAAATAGTGAACTTATTAAAATAGTTCTAAGATGTATTTGCTAGAGATTATACAGATCTGAAAGGTTTAGTCCACGAAATGGGTGAAATGAAAATTGACACTAAACCTAATGTCCAACCTGTGAAGAAAAGGCCATATAAGCTAGCTCATAAATACAAAGAGATAGTAAAAAAGGAGATTGATAACATGCTTGCAGTAGGCATCATTTACCCTATTGACCAGTCAGAATGGGCAAGTCCAATGGTCGTTCAACCTAAGAAACATGATTTGACCAAATTGAGAATTTGTGTCAACTTCAAGGAGCTAAATAAAGTGACACTAACAGACCCATTTCCAACTTCTTATGCAGATGAAATCTTAAATGAAGTTGTATGACATGAATGCTACTCATTTACATATGGATTCTTCGATTATAACCAAGTGCCAATAGCTAAAGAAGATCAGAAAAAGACAACATTTGTATGTGAATTTGGCTCATTTGCTTACAAGGTTATGCCTTTTGGATTAAAGAATGCACCTGCAGTATTCTCGAGAATTGTGGTAAAAACATTCCAATAATATATTTACAAAACCATGGTAGTATAATTTGATGATTGGACAATATACTCCATGTTAAAATATCATTGCAAGTGGCTAAGGCTTATGTTGGAAAGATGTCGACAAATCCAGTTAGCTTTAAACATCAGGAAGTGCATATTTGTGACCCCCACAGGGATATTGTTAGGACACATTGTCTGTAAGGAAGTTATTAAGGTAGATTTTGCAAAAATCAAAATTATCCTCAACCTAAAACCACCAGTGAACTCAAAACAAGTCATAGTGTTACTAGGTCATACAGGCTATTATAGAAAATTCATAAGATACTACTCAGATATGACCTATGCACTAGAAGAACTATTAAGGGAAGATAAAGAGTTTGACTGGACAGAAGAGTGCCATATATCATTTGAAAAACTAAAAAGAAAACTCGTCGAAGCACCAATCCTAAGGTTTCCAAACTAGTCGACTAAATTCCATGTCCACATCGACGCATCAGGTCTAGCAATATGTTGTAATGGATAATTCACCTAATAACCTAGGTCTGGGGGTTACCAACATACTATGACCTTGTAGACAATTTGATTATAAAAGCACAAATAGGAAATAGGGAAGTAGCAGGAACTTACTTGTAATAAACGAAGGTTGATCCAAGCTAACTCCTTCCTCTTTGCTTCACTCCTACAATCTTCAGGATAATTCCTCCTTCAACCTGTTAACAAAGGTTCTTCCAATATATAGTATGATTCATATATAAAGATGCAGGTTAGGAAAATCACATATTATAATGAAATATAAATATTTACCAAACCACAACACATGAAACACAATATGGAAGAAGTAATCTGCTTTATTAACAATAATAGAGGGAGTTTAGGTTACAACCCAATGTCTGAACAAGG
>LPNX010160114.1:3850922-3889484 GCA_001517045.1 Pseudotsuga menziesii
AAATTTGCTCTCCCAGTATGAATATCTAAAACCCTCCCCAAGGCCTCTATTTATCTGAAGGAAATGAGGCAGTTCTCGAAGGTTAGGGAGGTTATAGCAGTTAATGGGATTAAGGTAAATGAACAACTAATCTCCCATTAACTCGTATTTTTAAAAACTAATTTTGAGGAAGATATGCGCGGGTATGTAGTAAAGCAACCCGCGCATCATGCGCGACTCTGTACAAGAGCAACCCGCGCATAGATGTATGCGCTACCTGCTGAACATAACACTTGCGCATATGCGCGATATGCCAATAGAGATAGTCGCGTATGCACTCAAAATCTCAAAATAGCAAAGTAACCAGCTGGGCATATAGGTAATGTATTTCATCATCAACCAAGGTATAATGAAACTAGGCAAACCTCAATCCATAAGTGTCCTTTTGTGTGCCGACCTGAGGGATGTCAGCACTCGGACGGAGAGGTGCCAATCAGCTGTATAACACAATAGGAGCAATCTTAACTCAGCCAAAAGATGATGGAATGGATTATCCTATAGTCTACAATAGCAGAAAACTAAACAAAGCTGAAATAAATTATTTGACTACAGAAAGAGAAGCATTAGGAATGGTCTTTGCACTACAAAAATATCGACACTATCTCTTAGCTAATCCATTTATATTTTACACTGATCATCAGACATTAAAATACCTTGTGAATAAGCCTCTACACCATGGAAGAATTTGTCGATGGCTACTTCTATTCCAAGAATTTGAATTTGAAGTCATCATCATACCAAGTAAGTTAAATGTTGGTCCCGACCATTTATCTCGAATCAACATAGGAGAGGAACCGACAGGAGTCGAAGATGACTTACCATAGGCACAACTATTTCGAATAGGAGCAATCCTGGTAGAGTTAGAGAAAATAGCTCAGTTTTCAGAATATGGACAAGCACCATAAGGCATGAGTACAAAAAATAAACAGATCTTAGCCATGAAAGCTGCACCTTATAGTCTCATAAATGGATTCCTGTACAAAATGGGTTTAGACGACATCCTTAGAAGTTGTGTACTGGAACATGAAAGAAACAACATTATGCATGAAGCACATTACAGACCTGCAGGAGGACATTTCCAAGCAGACACAACTGTAAAGAAAATCCAACAATCAGGGTTATGGTGTCCAACACTTCACAAATATTGCAAAAAATTTGTAAGCAAATGTGACATATGTCAACGACTAGGTCATCCCCTGCCTAGCACAAAAATGCCTTTGATATCAGTAAACCCAAGTTTGACATTTGAAATTTGGGCCATAGACTTCATAGGACCATTTCCTATACCAGCAAAAAGAACAAGTGCAAGGTATATAATAACTGCAGTCGAATATGTAACCAAATGGGTAGAGGCAAAACCAGTCGACACATGTTCCAGTGAGACAGCTGCTAAGTTTATCTATGAGAATATCATCACCAAATTTGGATGTCCATTAACCCTAATTAGAAACTAGGGAACACACTTTATTAATAGAACTATCAAAACCCTAACCGACTAGTTCCAAATTGACAATCGTCAGAGTACAACATACTATCCTCAGTCGAATGGAGCAATTGAAGCATTTAACAAAACATTAACAAAATGACTAACCAAAATATGTAATTCTAATAAAGACGACTCGGATGAGAATATACCTGCAGTACTATGGGCATATAGAATAGCATACAAACAATCAACCGACCAAACCCCCTTTCGACCAGTTTATGGACAAGAAACAGTAGTTCCACTACACTTCCGACAACATACACCTATTATTGCAGAGATTGTACATGTTGATGTCGAACAAGAAATAAAGAACCGACTATTACAACTGAGTGAACTTGAAGAAAATCGACTAATCGCGATACAACATCAAGAAATACAGAAACAACAACAAAAAGCATGGTACGATAGAAACATCAAAACCAAAAATTTGTCGGTAGGAGACCTTGCTTTACTATACAATAGTCGAGTAAAAGGAAAACCTAAAAAGTTACATACATAATGGATGGGACCCTATGTTGTTGAAGAGATACATACCCATGAATCAGTCCGACTAAGGACATTACCAGGCATAGCATTTCGAAAACTCGTTAATGGAGCCCGACTAAAATGTTAAAAAAAAAACAAAAAAAAAATGACCATAACTCTTAAACAAATGCTATAAAAACCTAAAAATCCAAAAAGCAAAATAATACCGTACATGCACAAAAATATGATAGGAAATTACCACTTTGACAACTGACATCATGCCCATCGACATAATGCCATCGCCCATTTCCATAACTGAAACCGACCGACGACCTTGATAGTCCCATTGTGCATTCATGACCTTGAGTGCCGAAACCAATTCGCCATTAATGCAAACTCAAGTGTTCCAACTGGAACATCACGTCCGCCATTAATACACCTACCAATGAGAACATTCAACGCGTACCCTATAAATAATGAACCACCGAAGGATCATTCACCGCAATTCAAACAGAGAGAGCATCAGAGCAACCAGACGACTGAAAACCAAGAGTAACGTAGTAAAACCGACCCCTAGACCGACAAGATGGCACCCAAACAGACCAGAGCCTCAGCCAAAGCCAAGTAATTGCAGACTGTAGAAACACCATTAGTCAAGAGACTAAAGAACATCAAGAATGCTAAGGTGCAGGAGGGCTCATGGCAAAAACTATGAGCTGAGATAAAGAATGGGTTTACATCGACAAGAAGCCTACTCCAGCTGTAGAGAAAATACAGCACAGTTCCATTGTAAACTATGCCAACGCGCCACTCATGGCCAGCTTCAGTGGCAGAAAAGAAACAACCATCAAGTTTGTCATAAGCTGATACCACAATGACTGGTTTTACTTCGATCGACCGGTTGACATATCTGGAGAAGTTATTTCGAAGCTAATAGGGTTATCAAACAAAGGAGACCTAGTACCAGTCGGTATAAAATAAGGACTAGTCGAAGAACTAACTGGGTCACCATCGGGAAAAAATGTGAAAGGGTTAATGATTATTCAAATCACAGCCTGAACACCATAGATGTGGCCAAAATAATAGCTATAACACTCACCATGGTAGGTCGTGGAAGTGACCTCAAACTAGATATGTTAGAAGCAGTCGACACCATTGCGACTAATGGAAAGATATACAGATGGGCCGAATATGTCACCGACATGATTAAAACCATTTGTGAGAAATGATAAGATACAGGAGTAATTATCAGGTTCCCATCCCTTATCTTATGGATAGTAATCTACTCTATTTTCCCTGAAGGAGACAAAAATTTTCAGGAACTGACAAAATTCCACATGTGTAGATTCAAACCCTTCTCCTAGAAAGGAACAATGACGAAACTTGCCAACAAAAAAGTGCTATTGGAAAACTGGCTCCAACAGCTCAAATTCCACACGACCAGATGGAGGGTGCCTCAAAACATCTGACGAAGTCTACCCAAAAAGGCCCACATTTAGCTAGAGCTCGACCATACTGCGGTGTGGTACATGTAGGGCACCAAACCAAATGTAAAGGCCCTCGACTATTATCCATCAGTCGAACAGATATTTTAGGAGCTATCTTGACAAGATGGAACAAAAGTACCAATACCAGCGAAGGCAAAGGAAATTGACTTCTTGATAGAGGAGTCGTTGACAAACCAAGAGAAGGAAGAGGATTATGAGCTTAACCTCTACATTAGTACCTTTGTGTCGGAGGAGACACCGGTCGAAACTACTGGTCGACTACAAATCATAATCAAACCTCCGACGGCACAGAGGGTAGAAACACATACAAAAGAAGCACATGCAGAACAATAGGTAACCAATTCGGCTGATGAAAATCTCATCCCGACTTAAGAACCAAGAGAAGAGATGGAAGCTGAAAACCCATAGTATGTTATCACCAAATTGTCGAAGGAGATAGCAGCTGTAAGAAAGAGGAAAAGAACACAACAACAACAACAAGGGAAAGGTAAGCGCAAGCTTATCATTGCAGATTCATCCGACGATGAAGAAGAACTGGCAGCTACGGCCATCGACATAATAGAAGATGCCACAGCAAAAAAAGTGTGAGTTGAAACCCAATTCTAGAGATTTGTCGAGACAGGAGCACTACAAGGCCGACCAAAGAAAGTGAAGATCACACACACTTCGATGCCTAAAATTGTCGTAGATCTTGTGTCTACACCCCCACCTCCATCTCCGACAAAAATAAAAGAAGAGCTAGTACCAGAATAGATCTCAATAAACCCACTCGACCAATGCAAAAATGCTATGTCGGAGGCTATGAAGGAGAAATTTGACCGGGACAGAGACCTCCAGGCATTTATTGAAAAAATGTCTAAGATATTCATGTCGGTGCAAAAAATCTCTACCAAAGCACCTTTGTTTGAAGCTGGTGGATCCCGACAACCTGGCCAAATACTTCAGGGGATAAAAACTTTTGCAACTGTGACTTTGATCTTCGAGAGGAATCCCGAGAAGGAAGCCGAATTTGTCGCACGTCGGACCATGACTATCACTCCGACTGAACTCGAACCCCACCTACTAGCCTCTGAACCGACCAGAGGAGAGGAAGAAGAAATATCAACGACATAAATCGAGAAATCAACCAATTCTTCTCTGACTTGGACTCACCAACCTAGAATGACAATCCACCACTTGACCACATTTCCACCAACCCAATCACACCCGACCATTCACCAACCCCATCACCACCACCACCACCACCCCTCGACTCAGAACCCCTAATCCAACCAGTTGCACCAGAATCAACCCCACCGCAACCATCAATACCAACTGCATCCACTTCTGGACCACCTGCATCTGAACAAAAAGAGGCAGTAGTCATCCCACTGCACCAAATAGAAATACCATCAACCACTGATGCACAGCAAAGAGAAAATCCAGACTCAACTTTTGCAGGTACACAGGTGCTGAAACAAGCAGAAGCGGAGAAGCACAAAAAGAAGAAAAAGAAGAAGGACCATCATGGACAGCCAACAATGGTCCACATCAATCTAGTTGGGTCGACCATTGCAGTCAATGCAACCAAATTAAGAGATCCAGATCTAGAACAACTACTGGAAGCGCTAGCAGTCAAAGCAAAGACAAGGAGCCGGCACAAACGTAAGGAACTAGACAACAAGGAAAAAGAACAAGTTAAGTTCCTTAACAAGCACAGGGACCTGGTCCAGTCTGTGATACCAGGACCGGTAGAGGTCGACATCGACAAACTACTAGAAAGAGCTTATCAGCTATTTGAAAGCGTGGTGTCGACGCTCCAAGCATAGATTCAGGAAACAAAAGAAGAGCAGAAAGAAGAAACCATCCGACTACTGATGGAGCAGCACACAGCCTTTTCCGAAGCCTACAAAGTGTTGCAAGATCACATGGAGGAGTCTGTCATCACCGAAGAAGTACTGAGAGACTAGCCTGCTTACTATGGGTAAGTTTATCAACGCACCAGGAAGACCCAACAAGAGGTCCAAGCACTTGAGAAGAGGAAAAGCACTGACGAAGCACTCAGAAGCACAATTGAGGATCAAATAGTGCTTGAGACAACTAAACTCCAGAAGCTTGAGAAGGATGCACATCAGTGGGTGCATCAAGCCATTCCCAACTTAGAAAAAGTAGACATCATTTCCCCACAGATGAAACAAATCATGGAGATAGTAGAGGAAAAGGACTATTTTATGGGTCCCGACATGGAAAGAATAGCTGAACTTTCCATTCAAGAGAAAATGTTGATCTTTTCAAGTCTAACTACACTCCCCATTGACATACAGAAAATATTGCAGAGTTAGACAGATTTCCGGCATCATCTAGTAGTGACATCCCTAGCAATTGTCAAATTCTGCACACAGAAAATACCTACCATCAGACTTCACAACCCATAAATATCAAGCACAAAATAATGACTACTTAGACAAACAAGGAATTTTTTGTACCTCCCTGTTTCTTCAGGACAAAGAAACGTTTTGTTCATGGGGGAGATGTTGGAGGAGCAAGTCAGTATACCGACTTGAACAATAGCCAACTTAGTCGATTGGCCGACTAATTCGGTCATCCAACTAAACTAGAGATTAGGTCGGCCACCTAAAGTCGTGTCGGTTCACTGAACCAACAGGTAGTTATTTTGCAACTGTTTTGTAATCATATATATTAGTTTTTGAGCTAGATAAGAACTCAGTTCAGTTCTCTGTATTGTATGGACCCTCTCATGCTAATATAATCTGTTATTCTATCTACTTGTTCCTGTCTCTTGTCTCTATTATGTATGTATGTTTTAGTATGTACTATTGGTAACCTTATGTGGTCTGTGAGATTACAACAGGGTGCAACAAAGTTATCACCTTATTTAATAATGTTAGAGCCTAGAACTTGATGTGAAATAATAATTCAATTAAGAACTTAGTTAGTGTATAAACTATTAATGTTGAACATAGGGTACTAAATGAAAGTTTTGATGAGAGTGAAAGAAGGTTGATGGTAACTTGTAAGAAATAAACCATCTTCTGGACTTGTTAACATACTATCTACCTCATCGTAATTCTCATTTTCTAAAACTCTGATTTTTTGAATAATCGAAGGCAGATTTGTGGTGTTTAAAAAACATGATAGTAAATATATGGATCATTTTAGTTTATCCTTTGAATTGGTTTTGGATAAATGATCAAATAGAAATCTAATCATGTAGATCTTGGATATTACACTCTAGATAATAAATTGATAGGTCTTGCAAAGGTATTGAATGCTATAGATAACGTAGTGGGTAAACATGGCCCAAAATTGTCCCCTCTCATCTCAAAAGAAATAATTGAGAATGCATATTAGATGGATGGTTGCACCCCAACAACCTTCTTAATTTTTTTTATAAAATTTTAATAGCCCCCATTCCAAATTTCAATAAACATAGTTTTCTTTGCTTTCTAATTTTACGTTTTGGTTGGATAAATTTTCCATATTTAGTTTTTGTTTGGATTCTTATCTTCTATGAGACAATGGTTTAGTGATTAAAACTATTCCTCTCGATTAGATATTTTGGATGCAAGGTTGATTGCATGACTTTCAAAGCTTTCATTTTTCATTCATGCTTCATGCTCCTTGACAAAGATGAAGTAATTTGATTTGAATTAAAGGTTTCAAACAAATTATTTAAGTAATCAACTTTTATAAATCTTTTATTTTGAAAACAATTTGATTATTTCCTTTAAAATAATAAATTAAAATTAATAAACTTGGGTTCATAATTCAATATTTAATTATATCAATAAATCAATATTTTTGTTTTAATAAAATAACTTTTGTAATTTCATTATTTCATTATCAATTTTATAAGTTTATCAAAGTTTATTATACATATTTCTAAAAAGAAATAATCTTAAGTAAAAGCTAAAGATCCAATTACCAAGTCTTATATGTTTGAAATAAGAACAAGGAAGGTTGCTGAGCAGCAAGTCCCTACCTAAAGTTCCAACAAGAAGGAGATACTTGGGATCATGGAGAATGTAGATGTTTCTACCAGGTATACTTTTTTTGTATCCCGCTTTTCCTGCCTAGTGCTTTCTGTCCATTGAGAAGGTATGTAGCACCCCATCTTATATTGTTTTTCTGTCCCATTCTCTCTAGATGAAAAAGAGAAAGACACAGAATGTATTGGGTCTGTTGTGCTTTCTTTCTGAGACCCAATCCCTCTGGGTGCACTCATTACATGCCTTTCCTCAAGCATGCTGGCATAAGCCCTTTAATCCACCATCAGCACGGACAACCACAAGTTGCATGAATGGTAGAACGCAATAGTTCCATGTGTCGTTGGTTAGTGATGTTGGCATGACATAAGTATAATTGATAATCTCAATAATTCTCATTGCTCATTGAATTTATAATTCGATTGACGTGGGATTTATATATACTGATGTAGTATGGAATTTTCATAGAGTCAGATCTGTTTTTTGCTCCAACGGAGTGCAATACTTGGAGCAAACTGAAAATAATTACTAAGTGGGGGTTTTATTGGGTAGAATAATAATAGAGCAAAAGCCCCAACAGCCATAGAAACCCAATGCGGTCCAACTTTGAACTCCAAAGGAACTCCGATTCAAGGGTAGATTTGGCATGTTACTACTCCTCGAATTGCTTGTCTCCCTAGGCATAGAAGCGCATCTACATACTATCGGATAATGAAATGATTTTAGCGAATGCCATCTCTACTATACTAGTGGTACCTACATGGTAGACAATATTGCCATGGTCCTTCCAGGAAATTTCCAAGCTGCCATAAAGTCAGTCCCATACACATCCATTACTCAAAGGCAATCCATTGTTGTCGTATTTCTCAATTAAATGTACCCTACATTTATATATTCATGAAATTTATATGATCTTTATGTCATAGTTCTTATGGTGCTTTGGATTCTCAGAGGTGCCTTGTTTAAACTAATAGTTACATGGAATCTGTGGTTTATGGTCCTTTAACTATAAATTCTAATTTATTATAGTTCGTAGCCAAGGTTGAGTCAAGTTTGAATTTGAATTTGAAATTGAAATTGATTCATGTTGCTCACAGCAGCAAGTTTGATTGACATGACTGTAATTAAAAAAAAAATGAAGAAAACAGAAATTGGCCCAAAAAGCAGAGCACTCACTCTCGAATTCATGGTTCATATCATTAGACTATGACCATGAAATATCTTGACAAAACCCTTTTCGCCATGACCTAAACTAGCGATAATTGTTGGGTTTTCAGAACTATTCTAATGGATCTTGGTAACACACGTGTTATTATTTTTTCGTTAGCATACAATAACCCTATGTTGATTGATCGATCCCGTGTACGTAAGTATGTTATGACTAGTGCGACACGTTGGCATCATTCCCCTCTCCATTCATAATAGGTCACCCTCCATTCATTAAAATTAAAATAATTCAGATGACTGAATCCAATTTCAACTCGTAATTTGCCAAATCTAATGAACGATCTTATTAATTGGCCTATTTGGATAAATTTTGTAACTATGGTTCATAAATAACCAAATTAGGCCAAATACATTCATTTAAAAATAGAGAACCAAGAACTAAATCATGATATAAATCATTAAATCGAACGAATTTCTGATCTTATTAATTGGGCTATTTGGATAAATTTTGTAACTATGGTTCATAAATACCAAACTTAGGCCAAATACATTCATTGAAAAATACGCCAGAGTGAGATACGTGGATACGCCAAGGTGAGAGAAAAGTCATAAAATTATGAAACGTCCAAATGTCACTTTGCAAGAAGCATTTGTAAAAAATATCAGGCATCTGTCCATCGCAGGTCTTCTAGAGTTATGGATGGTATGGAGCTTACCTCCCATGGCCTTTGCTGAAGTTGGGAAGTAGGGGCGGTTCCATAGTTATGGATGGTACCTCGACCAAACTCCGGTGATTCCGCCTTCTAGCCCCTTCGTGTCGGCCCCTCCTGTTATAGTTAAAGTGCCTACCTTTGTTTCTAACCCCGTAGCTTCCACTCATAAGAGCTCTAGCCATATTTATGTACCCATTATTGCATTTGTGGGAGGCGTGCTGCTTCTTGGAGTAGGGCTTATGGGAGTGATCTTCTTTGCAAGGAGGAGGCGGAGAAAAATAGGGATGGAAAATCCAAATAAAAACACAAAGGCATCAGATGTAGATGATTTTGAGGTCAAATCAATATTTCTCTCGAACATATCAGAATTGATGGCATTTGACAGATTGATTCACTTTTCGTTCAAAGAAATTCAGGAGGCCACTAACAAATTTAGTGGGGTGCACAGGATCAAGGGTTCGGTATTCATTGAGGTTCTGCATGGAGAAAGAGTGGTGATCAAGTAGATGGGAGGGAAGGTATTGAAGGAGATCAACGCCTTTCATAGATTCCATCACCCGAATCTCATCACTCTGCTCAACATATGCTTGGAAGAATCGTCGGACCAGGACTCATATCTCGTCTTTGAGTACACAGAAAATGGATATCTCAGCGACTGGATTCATGGTGCATGGTCACGTGCTGGGGATTTGATTGTGAATTGGAACCAGAGGTAGCAGTTCGGATTGTTGGGAAGTAGGGACAGGAGCAACTGCATGTTCAAAATCCAATTAGTGCTGAACTGAATTTCAAAGATTTCGCTCTTCATTTTTAATATATTACTCTTAGCGGTTCTAAATATGAAACTAAAGCTCTGACTCATGGAGAATATTCATCTTGGATTGTTCATAAGTATGAAATCGACCTGAGTGGAATCACTCATAACTTTGGTCGACAAATTGGGCAGAAATAACATGTACAACAACTTATGAATATAAGGATTCTGCAATCGTCAATTTCTATCCATCTCATAGGTGATACTTCTAGTGCTTCATTATCCCACTGAATATGGAATAAACATAGATACATGATATTTAAGGGAGTTTCTTAGTAAAAATGTTTATTCTATTATTGTTGTGTTGTTTGTTAGAGTGCTGAAATACACGAAGTAGGTTAAGCTTTAGAAAAAGAACAGGTTGGGTCTATCTATAGTTTACCATTCTTAATTGATCCAGTTCTACTTGCTCCAAAGACTGATTTTTCAGCTGAGAAACCTCCCACATCGTTGCTTGACACCATCAATTATCCAAAGAACCTAAAGAAACTCTCGATACGAGTATGAAGCATAACTTCTCTTATTTGTTACTTAAATATTTGTTTCCAAGGAAATGAATTATTTTTATCTATGGTATAATTTGGTAGGTTCATAATAAAAAAATAATCTGCAGCATTTGGAGCAACTGGCCACAGAGATTAGAGCAGAGCTTGTGTTTGATGTGTCAAAAACTGGAGGCCACCTACGAGGTATCCTCGGTGTTGTCGATCTAACCGTGGCTCTTCATCACGTCTTTGATTTCCCAGAGGATAGGTTTACATGGGATGTAGGTCCTCAGGTATCATCACAATGGATTTCGTTGAATTTTAAGTATGAATGGTAAGTTATTTTTGTTAATGAGTTTCAGAGCAAGATGATAGTGTTGATGGTAACCCGTGGTGACTATCCTCTCTGGTTTAGTTTTCTTGTACATATTAATTTACCTGTCATATTAATTCAGCTGGAGGAATTAGTAATATCTAATTTGTAAATATTGCAGTAACAACATTTAAACACGTTTCAACCTGTTTTAAGCTTGAAATAAATCAGGACTACTAGAAACTTGAACAAGAAGCACAAGCAACAATCAGGTATAACCATCATTTTTCACTGCCTACATCTTTTATACAAATATTAGAGCTTGCTGATTTCCATGCTTGTATCTCTTTCTCCACTAAACATAGTTTGTCTAAAGATGGGATGCCATGGCGACTTTGTTAGCAGCAGCCATGGATCGCCAGGTTGAAGAGGCCTCTCTTTGCCCATGTCTCTCAATCAAATATATTGGTAGGTTTTCACGATCTCTCTCATGCCCGCCCTTCTTTTAGGATCATGGGTATTTGCCAATTTCAAGATTAATAATAATGATGTTTACAGTCAGCCTTTAATCTCAGGCTAAAACTATTAAAGAACAATAGTTTTTGTGCTATACAAAGTATAATTTCACGGTATAATTTCGATATTGCAACTAGTTTTCTAGTTTTCTATGATGATTTTGAGTGCAGGGTTGTTGTTACCTTTGTTACAGCTTTGCTTTCTTGTGTAAACTTTTCTTGCTTGTGGATCCAACAACTTCCTCGGAGAGGGATTTGGACCTGGAAGCATGAAGAGGTACTTGGAATTTCCAAAGTTTGAGCCTATTGAGCTTAATATTTCCTATAATAGCTTCTCCCTTCCCCATCCTTCCCCATCTGTCGATCAAAGCAAAAGACACTCACAGTACAAGCATGCAAAACACTCGCAGTGCAAGCATGCAAAAGACTTGCGGTGCATGCAAAGGATAATCATGCCAATAGACATGTGCATGCCTAGACAAACACATGCACTAAAGCACACCACTCAGCAATTCAATGAAGCAAGGAATTTGTGGGAATGAAAATATGTAACATACAATACCTGGAATTTAATGTCAGGAAGTAATGCTAACAAAATGCTAGCATTATTTCAAAATTTCTTTGCAATTTCTCATAGCTTAGATGGAAGGCAAAAAAACCATAGGAAAGCAATGACATTTTGCTCTTATTGCCTCGGGATGAGGCCAAATAAGACCTCTAATTTGTTGATTGGTGGATGAAACGGTTGGTGGTTAATTGATTGGATCATGAAAAGGAATCCACGTTGATAGAAAGGCCACTAGAAAGGAATGTTTACAACTTATGACAATTTTTTAAAACATGTTTTGGTTAGCGCGCTGATTAATGCAAATGGCAGCAAGCCAATTACAAGAGTCCCTGCTAGCCGGGTAGGGACTAATAAGAACAAATGTACGGCTCACTGACATAAAGAGAAAACTCATATCAATAAAAATATTGATCAAATTTGTCTTGTTCTTTCTCTTTTTATGTCTCTATTCATATTCATATACATATATTCTAGTTCACCATGATGTTTTCACTTTAATTTCAAAAAAGATTAATATAAACATTTAAAAAAGGAGTGCCTTAAATCTACTTTGATTTTCATAATTTGGTTATTAAAATTAGTAAGAACTGTATTTATTATATTTTTGAGGTGAATGACAGGGATGATTTTAGGGGCGAATTTGAGCCCAATGGGCTATATTTCCATATTTTTCTCCCAAAAAAGATTTGCCATTTTGCATTTTTTGAAGCACTGTTTCGCCCAATTTTGATGGGGTAAAATTTTTTCACCCTAAAAATCGCCAAATTATTATATAAATGATATAAAATCCTTGGAAATTAAAATATTTTTTGAGAAATATCGCCAATCATTTTATAGTTGGCGTTTTAAGAATTGGTAATATTCGCCAACATTTATACACTTTTAAATAAGTATGGTTCCTTAAAATCATCCCTGGTGAATGATGTTAAAGATAATAAGAGAAGCAGGAAATGATGGAAAATATAACGGGAAATTGAATTGTTTGGGCAATTTAATTGCATTCACAATATTAAGCAGTAGTATTTATAAGACTACATAACAACAAAACCATAGGTAATACCACGGGTCACTAATTCTATGTAATATGACCAACTCAACTACTCAACTAACTAACTAATTAATGTACTATTGATATTGGTCCATTGAGATTACAATTATTGAAACACCTCCTTAATATCGACTAGGACAATCCTTTAAGCACTATAAATGTAAAAAGATTCATGTTGGTCTATGTCTCAACGATGCTTACATTTCATTCAAAAAATTCAGCTTCACTTTCTTCCTTGAAGTGTATTTGGACTTATTCTTCTTTGTCTTCTGGATCATGATGCTAAGTACTTGTTCTTTAGATTCTTCTTCAACTTTTGGAACATAGTGAAAGTATTCTTCTTGTATTTCAACATGATTTTTTTGGTTGTCATCTTTACCTGCACACTGAAAATTTTTGTCAGAAAAAATATGAATATATTTAAGCTCTTCTTGGAGAGAATTCATATCTTGGTGTTCCTCATCAATGATAGTTACTTCATAATTCTCATTGAATTATTCATTGGATTGTAGCCACTCTGCATCATTTATTGCTTATTCTTCACTAAATACTTCACTAAATACTTCTTTCAATATATTCCATGCTTTTTTTTGAGTATCGGCTTCTACAATATAATGAAATAGTGAATAGTCTATACTGTCTTGTATGGAAATAAGGAAATAACTTGCCATATTTCTTTTTGGAACTCAGTCAAAGCCTTAAATGAATCTGGATCTCTAGTATCTTCTTCAACTATGAAATGCCACAAATAATGTAATTTTAACAAATTACTTACTTCCACTGCCCATACATCATAATCATGTCCATCAAATGTTTTCCATAATCCTTTTGATGTTAAGATATTTATTATATCTTCAATCTCTTCTAGTAGTGCTTCTTGTAGCTCCATATTCAAGCTTCGATCTTCTGAATTTTTTTTGTAACGTTGTCCAATATTTTGGCTCAGCATCAACAATACTTGCTCTTCAACTTCTGAAATTTTTTATTAGTGTAGCCATATTGATATGACTAACAATATATCTCCCTCTCTTTTGTAAGAATTCTAGAGCCTTGATGGAAACATGAATTCCACAAACAAGCTAAGAATCTAAGCACACAATTAACCTCATTGGGAATTGCATAGAATTAGCATAAGGAGAGAAGAAGATAAATTAATGAACACACATTAATGAATGATAAATAAATGATAATTGATATTATTACAATGGTAATACATCCTTATAAAGAAAAATATAGTTGTAGGGAGACAACTCATAAAGCTCATAAAGCTCAGAAAGGCTAACTTACCAAAATATAGCAAACCCCCATAGGTGACTAAAGCACTTCCCAAATCTATCAAGGACCTCATGAGTTGGAAAAATAATGAGTGAGTTTTCAAGGGAGATGGAAATCCATGCTAATCCTATAAAATGGATAGAAAGTCATGAAGGATGGGTTGGAAACAAATGGACCCAGGTTCCTAGTTGACTAGCTTTACCTTATCCACATAAAAGTTGGAAAAGATAAATAAAGAAAAACCTATTGTAAAGTGTTGTATACTAATTATGGATGGTCAAAAGGTGGTCAAGACCAACCCAGAATCAGAAATAAATCATTCATGGGATATAGATGGCATGTATTTACTTTAAGGTGCAAGTGGATGCCAACTAATTTAGCTAGTGGGTGATAAATTAATCAAATAATGATCAATTATGTTATCCTAAGTTATGAGTGGGTTTAATATATTTCAAGACCCCCCCTATAATTCTGACTTTATGATGGTATGCCAAAAAATATAGATGCATATGGATGCATATAGGGCCCAAAGACAAGGCTATGGTCACCCTTTAACAATTATTCATGTCCAAAAAATGAGGAAAGAGAAAAAACCACATGGGGAAAATCCTCCCTTAAGAAAGGACAAGGCAAACAATTTGAAATAATATGTCTTCAAAATATCTTTAACTTCACTTGAATGAGCTGAATGAACTGATTCTGGTGAAAGACTTTGTTGAAGAAATCATGAACTCCATGATCATGCGCTAGAGTGTAGAACCTGCAAGAAGGAAGATGAGAGACTCCTTGTAACTCATCAACTGATGAAGTAGGAGCATTGTATGAATGCTTCCTGCTACTGTCAAACTCTTATCTGCAAACAAAATCTGAAATGGAAAAGAGATCCATGCATACTCATTTCCAAAGAGTACAAAAATTAAGACAATTTATTTCACACCCAATTCCCTGAATAGCTGCACAATTGTGATGTGAATCATATGCCAATCTTCCAATATTATGTAGCACCTTTACATATTTGATATGAGGCTGATAAAACTTTGATATATTAGAAACATTAGAATATGAAAAATCAAAGACAAAGGCTTCAGCGACTCCATGAGGATATAGGTCTAGACTAGGAAAACTATGAGCAACTGGGAAAAACTGATAGATGTAAAAATATGAATGATGGATGGACATGAGATCTGAACCATAAGTGTTTAGAACATATCCAAATATTTTTAATATCATTCCAAATATGACTAAGCTCATGAATAACCAACCATTGAAAGACAGGAAAGACTTCAACCCATGTAGGATAAGTATCACTGCATAAGAGACCAATGAGGAATCAACTAGTGAACTTGGGATTTGTATAGTCTTAGGATTATTCATAGGTATGGTAGATGATATGGATGGTGGTATGATATGTGTATCAACCTGCAAATATGCTTATAAATCAGAATCCAAAGGATCACATATAAGCATATGGGAATACACTGGCAATGAATTCTCTGTATGAAAGGAGGAAAGAAGGAGATGTTCAAAATATTCAAAGAGGCTCTTAGTATTGATTCCAAGAACAAAGGAGGATATGTAGAAGCACATGAGATCAAGTATGGTAAGTGGAAGAACAATAATAGGACTTGATATGGCTAAGAAACCATCTTGGAAGTTACTAGGTTGCGCACCATCACTGAGAGCGGTATGCACAAAGTGTGAAGGATCTAGCACATAGATCTCAGAATCTAAGATAGGAGATTTAGAGAACAATGAATGGGTGATAGTATCATCATCAATATCAATAGCATCTCCATATCCTACTTCTTTTTCATCATTAGTATCACAAGAAGAAAATTCACCTTCAAGAGACACAGAAAAATATGGCTCTTCAATATTTGCTTCTTGATTGAAGGAGGAATCATTCGAATCAAAGAGGGTAGCAGCAACATGAACTGTAAGAAAGACTTCTTCATCAAAGAATGTAGAGGCCAAGAAATCTTGAGAGAGAGAACAAGAGGATATGTTGGGTTCACTCCATGCTTCATCTTCTATTTCCTACAAACCAAAAGCTTTGTCCAAAATTTTCCAAAGCTCAAATGGATACTCAGCAGAATCTATAAGATGATGTATATTTGGAGACATTCCCAAACACATAATTCCATAAGCTCTATCACAATTATTTAACCAATCAATCTTCTCCTGATAAGACTCAGGTTCACTCAAAGCACCAATGGAGACATCAAAGAGACATTTCCTCTTCACGTATGCGCTCATCTTTGGCTTCCAATCAGCATAGTTGAAAGGATATAGTAGAGGAACTTTTGAATCCATATTGAAGTTGTTGCACCTGCAAATAAACCTGGAAATATAAAAGGAGAATTAATTGATGAGCTCCCAAAGATCTGATACCATGTAGAAATAATATGATACAATGTAGAATATTGCAAGGTTGTGGTCCTTGTAGCTCTGATACCATGTAAGAATTCTAGAGCCTTGATAGCAACATGAATTCCATAAACAAGCTAAGAATCTAAGAACACAATTAACGTCATTGGGAATTGCAGAGAATTAGCATAAGGAAAGAAGGACAGGAATTAATGAACACACATTAATGAATGATCAATAAATTATAATTGATATTATTACAATGGTAATACATCCTTATAAAGGAAAAAAGAGTTGTAGGGAGACAACTCATAAAGCTCAGAAAGGCTGACGTAACAAAATATAGAAACCCCCATAGGTGGCTAAAGCACTTCCCAAATCTATCAAGGACCTTATGAAATGGAAAAATCATGAGTGAGTTGTCAAGGGAGATTGAAAAACATGTTAATCCTAGAAAATGGAGAAAAATTCATGAAGGATGGGTTGGAAACGAAGGGACCCAGTTTCCTTGTTGACTAGCTTTACCTTATCCACAGAAAACCTGGAAAAGCTAAATAAAGCAGAATCTACTGTAAAGTGTTGCATACTAATTCTGGATGGTCAAAAGGTGGTCAAGACCAACCTAGAATTATAAATAAAGCATTCCTGGGATATAGATGGCATGTATTGACTTTAAGGTGCAAGTGGATGACAACTAATTTAGCTAGTGGGTGAATAATTAATCAAATAATAATTAATTATTTTATCCTAATTTATGAGTGGGTTTAATCTATTCCAACATCTTTTTTTAAACTTATTAAAAAATGCATCACTCCTTGTACACTGGCACAAGGCAGTGGGGGGCGGTACCAAAAATTGGTGTAAGAGACCAAGGTTCACCGTGATTTCATTGAATGAACAAGGTGGTGGTACCGCGCTTTGTATCTATAGAAAGGGCGGTCACACTGCACTTTACCAGTGGGGAAAAGGAGGTGCTGTTGAGGGTACCTCAATTCCCAATAGGGTAACGTGCGATGCCGCTTCCAATATGCGAAGAAAAAAATATGCCAAGAGGAGTGTGTTCCATCTTTGTGGCTTCATCACTTATTCTGAGTGTACGTGTGCTTTCCAATGTGTGAAAATGATTACCCAAACAAGGATCAGGCCATACGCTATGATACCATGTTAAAGATTAGAACAGACAGTAAAGGACGAGAAAATACACAATGGGCATATTGATTTCCTGGGCAATTGAATTTACCTTCTCAATATTAATGCAAGTATTTATAAGACTACATAAAAGCAAAACCATAGGTAAATACCATGGATCATAGAATACCATGGGTCACTAATTCTACTTAATGTGGCCAACTCAACTACTCAATTAACTAACAAATTACTGCACTATTAATAGTAGTCCGTTGAGATTATAATTCTTAACAAATAAGTCAAACTTATAACATGGATTGATATATTTTTATTAACTCTTCTTTTCTGCAGAAAATTATGTGGCCAATAAAACAAGATTGCACCGAGAATGATAAAACTCCATATCCTTTACCAAATCATTGAACGTTTTGAATGAAGGGATTCATGCCAACCTTGCATGAAATTTCCAACGTGCGAAGAAATGGATGTTTATTTTTTATTAAAAACGAAAAGTGTGCTATAATGGCAGTTATCAAAGGACAGATGAAGATCATCGGTTCTGTGTCTAAATTCCTTATAAAGGAGATCCCACCTGACTATTGGAAATTTGAGCGAGATATTATGTAAATCAAAAGGAATCTCATGCCACCAATGAGATATTTATCATCACAAATTTACAGATATGAATGGGTAGTGAGGTGAGAAATTAATCCATTGCAAAGATTAAAAGTTAAAATTCCATTGCAAAGATTAAAAGTTAAAATTCCATTGCATGAAATCATTCTACTGATTATAAGACATGGTAGTTACCAGCAAAATTCCATATTGAGAACCACCAATGACTTATTAAAGTCTAAATTCAATTATACTAAGTAAAAGTATGTTGCAAATAATCTTTTACCATACTGTCATTTTTATCGTTTATTTCAATCGATCGTTGTTTTTACATAAATATATTATTATGTCCATAGTCATACAATTCTGTCATTTAAATGAAATTCCTAAACAAGTCTAACAACTTTGTCTTTGTAAAGAATTTATGAATTCTAAACTTTAAAGTGCTAAATTTTTTTTATTATAAAATCCACTTGAGTTATGGGTTATAGGAGTCTAGCCCCGCGTTGATCATAATATATATATATAGTATTGTATTGTTGTTAGATAAGATTTACATATTTTAACTTGGTCTTTACATTAACCAATTAGTTATTATAAGTCACTGTGGATAAACATGGAAATCATAAAGATCACACTATAATATCGACATTTGTAAATGATTTGTTACATCAAATCGGAAATTATTTGTTTAAGAAAACAAAAGGTTCTTGTTCTATAAAACAAATATAAACAAATCAAATTAGTTTCGAACTATATGATTATCATATCTTCAAAATGTCAATGTTTTGAAGTTTAATAATATCCATCGCCAAACAACCTTATGATCGACACGTAAAATGTGATTGATGGAATTTATACATGATTGATCACATAGTTTTTGCATAAATGTTTCATAGATCATTATAAAAATCATTGTAAATTATTTGCACGTAGGTGACTATATAGTTGGATCCATGCACCGTCAAATTTTTCCAATGGCACGTGGACTTCTCCTGTCCGTCCAATAGTAATATAAAATCCTTGTAACCCTATTTTTTTTCATTTCCCTCTGTAGTTTTCGGGCCTTTGGTCGCTCTACAACCATTCTCATGGCAGCCATGTTACCTTACTGGTTGTTAGTGGTGTTCTGAGTTCTGGTTTGAGTTATTTTCAGTCTTCACCATTCGGTCTCAAACTCTTTCTGTAAATTGTGTGTCCTGTCTCTGTAAGGGTTTTTGTTGAGATTCTAAGCTTAAGGCTTGTAGCCTGTGTGTGGTTCCTTGCTTGTCCATTCGTGGCCTACCATTACAGAGATAGGTTGATGTTTTCTTGCTATTGTTTTAAGCACTACCTTCGTTGTAGGGTTTGAGGGTCTCATTTTCAAGCCTTGCATTGTTGGTGACAGCTCTGACTTCATTGTTTAGTCCTTGCTTGGTCATTTCCCATACTTCTTCTTGTTGTTGTTGTCAGTGGCTTGTACATCATCTCTGTCATTGTGAGTATGAAGGTCTGGTTTTTTTTTATGCCGGTGGTGGTGCTATTGTTCCTTCGTGGCTATATAACCTTTGCTTCCAGGTAACGTAATTACTTTAAAGTTTTTTTAAAACTAAACCTTATTTCAGTAATCATTTCTGAAATCATATTTTAACTAAACTTAGGTTTTTCTCTTTGCAGGTGACAGTTCGCTCATCTCGTGGTAAAGATACTTCAAGAAAAGGACCAACACTCTGGCTACGGGTAAGCCTTGGTTATCAAATGGCATTCCCTGCTTGTGCAATCCTTAAGGGACAATTTTCAGTTGGAAAGTTACGGCCTGGTAGTTACCCTTCATGGGTTACTGTTCTTCAGATTACTAGTTTGGTTTTTGTTATACCCTTGCTTCTAGCAGGGTACTCCGGCTCAAGCCGTGACTTGTAAATGTTTGTTTACTTGTTTTTGTACAATGTTATGTTAATAGCTCTTGCGTCTTGTTAAGCCATACACTATTTATCTCTAAAGCTTAGAGATTTTCTCTTTTGAGCTCGAACTCAGTTTAATTTTAAGCTCTTAAGGTAATTTCTATAAACTAGGGTTTTTACCCTTATTCGACTGTGTAATAGAAATTTGTGCTATATATTAACTAGTTTGTATTTAAGATAGTGTTAATAGCTTAACCTGTTATTCCATCATATTATAATTATTTAATTACAAGCTCAGATATTCGTGCTAGGTTTCCTGTAGGTAACCTCTGTAAAATAATTTCTTTAATTTATTCTTTAAGTTTAAGTTTAATAATTAATTGATTTAATTATTGTTACAGGTATATAGTGTATTATATTACCATAGTTATATTTTCACTATCCTTAAAGCACTATAATAATTTAGAATAGTTTTGTTGTTTAGTAACAATTACTCCAAATACCTGGATTGTCGTTTAAATGATTGTTATTTACAAATATGGTTGTTATTGGTTTTGACTCTATAATTTTTTTTACAAGTAAATTTGTTTATAATAGTTAAAAGAATTAGTTCTTTTATAAATAACATTTATTAAATATTATTTACCATCGTATTCTAGTTGTTTTTATTAAATAAAATACAGATAGGGTTATTAAAGTTATTTGTTCAGATGTTCTTCATCTTTGTATTTAATTTATCTATAAAAATGAATTATGCTAGCAATACCCTAGTTGAAGTATGAACATTTGTAGATATAGTCAGTTATTATGAACAGTAAATTAATTATGTATATCAAACTTTATTCTTTCCTTCACAGAATAAAATAAGTGTTTTATCTAAGTTATTTCTTCCACCTCTGTTACAAGTTAATAGTATAATTTACAAATAAAGTACTGCGTAAAGGTAATAACTTATCTACTTGAATAACTTGTTAATATAATAACCTGCTATCTGTAAAATATTATGGCTATTTCTTTTCTAGCATTCTTACAACAACAATCTGGTTAAACAATAAACTTAACTAACAGGATATTGCCCTTCTCTGATAACAAACTACATACAAAAAAACATAGATTACTCTGCTATTATGAAATGCATAATACATCTATTCATTTCATATTTCTATCATATCCTACATCTACTTAAATTACACTGCCTGTGTTGGAGTACGGTCTGGTCCATTCCAAATGTGGAAAAACATAGGTTAGGATTATTTTTCATCAATTTCTCAATAAACTAAAAGATTACTAACTCTATCAGTTCATAACTAAACATTTAACATTCAATAATTAGTCAGACTCACATTTAAACATTTAACATAGTAAAATTAAAACACTGTAGAACCTGATTAAGCTGGACAACAACAGCGTTGAGAGGTTGTTCCTCCATACCAACTCTTGGAGAGTGCTTAAACAACGTCTCCTCAGGATCCCCAAGCCTATTCCTAGTCTCCTTGGCTGAGAACTGGTGGAGCAGCAAACAAGATACTAGTCCAAATGACTTAGTAATCACTCGGCACTCAGCAGTAAGATCCTTCAACTAAAAAGTTGCACTAGATCACTTTTTGCAGTTAACCCCTCAAAACATCTTCCACAAATTCCCTTGCCATTGAAATACTCTGAACTACATTCACCTGAATGATCACTTCCTTGCAATGAGCAGCCTCAATTCTCTTTAGTGGGCATTTTTATCAAGATTTCCTAGGTCTTTTGGGTCAGTTGTCATTAATTGAGTTACTTGCTCTGTTCCTGATTTCTTGGGGGATCATGACCCCAAATGTAGGGAGTTTTCCACCTGTAATGGTTGGAAGTGTTTGAGGATGCTGCCACTTGTCTATTTCCTCTCCCCCCAATCTCCTCCACCAAATTTACCAGTAAACACTCTTTTAATAGCTCTCCCAAGCTGTTGTCTCCACTTTTATTTATTTAAAATTAAAATATTCAGAATTACATTCAATATCCTTGACTATACTGAGTCATCAATTACAACTTCGCATAAAATTTAACATATTGTCTTGAATAAAATCAAATACGATAATATTATTTTTACAAAATTGGGGCATGTGACATACACACTGCCTTAGAACATAACATCATCCTCGATGTTATTTATTCTTCATCCTCAGAATTTCCCTTGAATAGAATTGGATATGACTTCGCATATTACTTTCCAATTCCCAGGTGGCTTCCTCTGGACTAAGGTGCTTCCATTGCACCTTCACCTGTCCAACGGTGCGGTTCCGAAGGGTGATCTCCCTCCGCCCGAGGATACAGTCCGGTTCCACCAGAAAATATCCTTCTGGTTTCACCTGTACATCATTCTAGTTAACAACATGAGTAGCATCATGAACATATTTCTTTAATACAGAAATTTGAAAAACATTATGTACTCTTAAATTTGGTGGTAATGATAATTGATAAGCTACTTGTCCAATTCTAGATAGAATTTCAAATGGACTACAGTAATGAGGTGCCAATTTTGCACAACTTCCCAATTTCAGTGAGCTCTTTTTGGGCCTTACCTTGATGAACACATGTTCACCTACCTGAAAATCCCTTGGAGTTCTTTTTAAGTCTGCTTGACTTTTCTACCGATCCTGTGCTACTTTCAAATTACTTTGCACTTGTTTTACAATTTCTTCCATTTCCTTTAACAGTTCAGGACCTAATACCAATCTATCTATCGGATTACTCTGAGATATAGGAGTATTACATTTTCATCCATATAAAATTTCAAAAGGACTAAATCTGACTGATGTCTGATAATTATTATTATAAGCAAATTTTGCCATATGCAAATAATCCTCCCATTTACCTGGCTAGTCTTTCACATACATTCTTTATAGATTTTCCAGTACTTGATTTACCCTTTCAGTTTGTCCATCTGTTTGTGGATGGAATGAAGTACTAAAATTTAATGTAGTGTTTAACCATTTAAACAAAGACTTCCAAAAGTTTCCTATAAATTTAGGATCTCTATCTGAGATTATGAATTTTGGTACTCCATGCAATCGGAAAATCTGTTTTAGAAAAATATCAGCTATGTTTGCAGCTTTATAAGTAGTCTTAACAGGTATAAAGTGATCTGATTTGCCTAACTTATCAACTACTACCATGATATAATCATTCTGATTTTGATTTCTAGGCAACCCAGTAATAGAATCTAGACTAGTTATCTCCCATTTCCAGCTAGGAATGGGTAATGGGTGAAGTAATCCAGCTGGGTGTTGATGTTCAGTTTTCACCTGCTGACATTCAAAACACTTAGAAATATACTCTGCTACTTCAGTCTTCATATTTGGCCAAAAATACTCTTTTCTTAGCATAGTGATAGTCTTTTGATAACCTGGATGACCTGAGTATGGAGTTTTATGAATTTCATCCAGAATTAACAGCTTAACTTTAGGTACGTTAGGTACATACATTCTGTCTTTATACAGCATAAATTCTTTTGCATTTAAACTGTAACCTTTACTTAAGATTTATGTTGGATTTTCTTTGGTTTTTACTTGTAAACTTTACTAAATTTCATCTTGTTCTATTCCCTTTTTAAGCTTTTCATCCAAATCAGTAGCATAAGTGCTAATAGTTGCTGCAAAATTCAGCCTTGCATTCCTACTTAATGCATCAACAACTTTATTTTCTTTACCTTTTATGTGCTGAATTTCAAAATTGTACTCACTTAAGAAATCTAGCCACCTAGCTTGTCTAGCATTTAAATTTGGTTGATCTAACAGATACTTCAATCCTTTATTATCAGTCATTAAAATAAATTTTCTACCAATTAGGTTATGTCGCCATATTTTTAAAGTGTGAATAACAGCTGCTAATTCTAGATCGTAAGTTGCATAATTCTTTTCATGAACTTTTAACTTTCTAGACTCATAGGCAATAACATGCCCTTCTTGAGTCAAAACACCGCCTAAGTCATCATTGCAGGCGTCAGTGCACACTACAAATTCTTTATTAGGATCAACTATTCTTAAAATAGGTGCGCTAGTTAATAAAGTTTTTAACTTTTTAAAGCTTTCCTCACATTTCTGATTCCAATCGAACTTCTTTCCCTTCTTCTGCAAGGAAGTTATCAGATTTGCAATTCTCGAAAAACCTTCAATGAACCTCTGATAGTAACCAGTAATGCCCATGAAGGATCAAACATCCGTCACATGCTTAGGAACTGGTCAATCTTCAATTACCCTTATCTTTTCAGGATCTACTGAAATCCCTTCCTTGGTCACCACATGACCTAAGTATTGAATCTTATCCTTAAAGAAATCACATTTACTAAATTTTGTGAAGAGTTGACGATCTTGCAACTCTTGCAAAACCATTTTTAGATTTTCTCTATGTTCTTCTTCAGTTTTTGAATAGATTAGAATGTCATCGATAAACACAACCACAAACTTATCTAAATACTTAGTCATAACGTTGTTCATTAAACACATGAAAATAGCTGGGGCATTAGTAAGCCCGAATGGCATGACGACAAATTCGTAATGACCATATCTAGTTCTGAAAGCTGTCTTAAAGATGTCTTCATATTTAATCCTGACTTGATAATATCCAAACCTTAAATCTATTTTTGAAAACACCATGGCTCCATGTAGTTGATCAAATAGATCATCAATGTTGGGCAATGGATATCGATTTTTAATGGTCATCTTATTTAGCTGACGGTAATCTACGCAAAGTCACATGGTTCCGTCCTTTTTCTTAACGAAGATGACAGGTGCCCCCTAGGGAGATACACTAGGTTGAATATACTTTTTATCAATTAGTTCTTTTAATTGAGACTTTAATTCATTAAGTTCCAATATGTTCATTCGATAAGGGGCCTTTGAACTAGGTACTGCACCTGGTACTAGTTCAATGGTGAAATCCAATTCCCTTTTCGGAGGTAGTCCTGGAATTTCTTCAGGGAATACATCAACATACTCTCTTAAGACTGGTATGTCTTCCACTTTTAACTTCTCCATTTTAATTAGATTCTCTTCATCGATTCTTGTTATTGCATAAGCTTTACATCCCTTCCTAACAACTCTCTTAAGTTGTAAGGCAGAGATCTGCCTTATGGTGGTCTTTCTAGGGATTTCTTTTACACTTATAGGTTTTCCATCATTGTTTAAACATGTGAAAGTTTTATCATAACAATTTAAAATTACCCTATGTTGTTCTAACCAGTCCATACCAATCAGCAAATCATAAGAACCAAGAGGCAATACATTAAGCTTGACAACAGTTTCAAAATGATCCATAACTACTCCACATTCTTTTACAAAACAAGTTAACTTTTTTTTAGCACCAGTGGCTAACTGAACTAACCAAGAATTCTCAAAATTTTCAACTGATAACTTACATTTTTCTACCATTTTAGGTGCAATATAACTGAGACTAGCTCTTGGATCAATCAAAATAGTTACAGGGGTCTGATTTATCATACCTTCTACTTCCACCATGGAAGTCTGATATTCTGCTTGTCGATTCTCCAAGGCTGCGTTGATTCTGGGCATGGTCCTCGCTAGTTACCCAACGATCATTTCTTCTTGTATGCCAATGAATATTGCTAACAGTCTTCTTTCAAATAGGACAGACTGAAGCATCGTGTGGGCCATTACACTCCCAACACTTTATAGGTTCTTTGCGCTCAAAGTTCTTGGTAAAACTTCCATGATTATTAGCAAATTCCTTACCCTTAGAATTATTATGATTGCTGGGTGTATTGTTCTTGTTTCCTTGGAATTTCTTATTATTAGGATAATTTCTAGCCTTATTGTTCTTAGAATTTCTGTTGGACACAAAATCCTTCTTCTTTTGTTCATACTGGTTATTATTTTTCTTGGCTTTCTAGTTGGCCAAGCTTTCCTTCTTCTGATTCTATTCAAAACAGAAATTAGCCTTCCTCATAGCTTCTTCTAAAGTCTTTGGATTGTCATATTCAATCCTATCCTTAATATGATAAGGTAGACAGTTGAGGAATCGTTTCTCATCTACAAGGTATGGTACATACCTAAGTAGACTTAAGAACTTGTTGTTTACATATTTCATTGTCATTGATCCTAACTTCAGCTCATAAAATTCTTTTGCTCTTTCCTCATAATATTGCTCAAACAAAAATTCTTTTTTAAAATACCTCTTAAAGGTACTTCAGTTTACATTTTTCTGTTTTATTCCCTTAACTCTTTTCAAGTCCTCCCACCAAATGTCAGCCTTTCCTGAGAGGTTATAAATAGCCATTCTAGCCTTTAACTGGTTATAATAGTTATATTTTTGGAAGTACTTTTTCATCCCAGATAACCAAGATTCAGCTTAAGATTGCCCGTTCAACATGAAGAACGACAAGGCATATTGGTGTGCAATCATGAAAAAAAAAATCATAACACAACCGACTGCCATCTGAACCTCAAGAACTGACAAAATTATCATGAAATCTATCATACCAATGCAGTTGCACAAAGTAATGAGCAAAACCACACATCAAACGGTCAGAACAATCAGAGATACGATGGTCGAAGATACGAGCACCGGTATGACAATCGACGTGGAGGCTATGGAGGTCGAGGTCGATTCTTTGGGAATCGAGAGAACCAATCATGCTGACCCGTCCAATGTTTTACATGTTATAAAGAGAGACACTGACATGCAGACTGTCCATACAAGGACATGACTGACCTCAAATTCTGTACTAATTGTGGCATCGGGGATCACTCATTAGAGGAATGCCCTATTATGCTTGACAATATAAATAAAAAGAAGAATGTTAATCTCTTGTCGTATGTGCAAAAACATGATACTATCAATACAAATAATTTACATATTGTAACCCTATAAGGGATGAAAACTAGGAGTGATAACCCCCAAATAAGCAAGATAAAAGAGAAAAATGCACGGGGACTTCACTTAGTGAACCTCTCTCATAGCACATTTGATCATGGGATATTAAAGAATACCCTTAATTTCGAGAGATATTGACCCAAACTCTTTTTTTTGAAACCCCCTCCCAATACTTAATACCTCCTCCCCACCCCTTTTTATACATCAATCCTTATAAACCACCCTACCCATCCCCACCGTAAACCCCTCATCCCCCCAATACCTACAATATATTGGTTCAATTTTTTATAATTTTAAAACCCACAATATTAACTAATGTGATAAGATATTGGTCAACATGTGAGGCCCCTATGTGAAAATGTTTATCCTGACCCAGTTACAAAAAAAACAAATATATAGAGATGAAACAAATGTGTTTAAAGAATTTGCACGACAGGAAGAGGCTAATGACAATCGACATAACACAATAAAATAAGTAATACAACTTGTATAGAAATATAACTCAGTATCTCAGTTCATCGAGTTGATATATGAAATAAAACATAACAACACCGAAAAACAAACAAAGAATATCTACAGTAATCAAAAATATAAAAGTGATGCCGACCCACTTGTCGACTTGGAAATTGAAGGATACCACGTCCGACAAGTTGTGCTCGACTTTGGATAACAAGTAAACATCATGACTCGTGACACTTGGGAACAACTAGGCAGACCTCGACTATATGAGTCAGGTATATACCTGAAACTAGCTGACCAAGGCCTAATTGAACCTATTGGAGTCTGGAAAAATGTGGACACCACAATTAAGGGAATATCAACCAAAGTCGACTTCAAAATCATTGACCCTAAGGAAGGATCTAGCTCCTTCCTAGTGTTAGTAGGTCGACCTTGGGGAAGAAAGATGAAAGCGTCGATATCCCTAGATAAAGAGAGAATAAAATTAAAAGGAAATGGACAAAAGGTCATTGTACCTATTCATCCATCCCAAGGAGAACCTTGGATAGAACCTATCGATGAAGAAGTTGATATCCGACAACTTTATCAGATACAAAATAATGTAGATTATACAGAACCTAATATTTATGGAGAACTTCATTTGGGCAACCAAGACTCAGTAGGATATAATTCAGATGCAGAATTATATGATTGGGAAGTTGAGAATGAAGAAACACAAGCAAGAGGGTGCTGGACTATCCAAAAAGTATAGAAAAATCCCACTCAACAGTGCTTCATAGTGTCCATTTTCCCAAAAATATTTGAGAAAAAAATTAGGGAATACCCTACTTTAAAAGCTACAAATATAAATAATACACAAAAACCAAGATATAACAAAAGAAAATCACCAGTCATGCACATAGAACAAGTGTCCAAATATATTGGTTAACATGGTCGACTACAAAGTTTAGTAGAAACTTTTACAGGACAAGCTGCTAGATGGTGGGATACCCATCAGACAAGACTGCAGACTTGGCAAACAGCTTCGAATTACTTTGTAGAAAGGTTTGGAGGAAAGAAGTTAACCAACCAAGATCAGATACATATTTTCATTCAAGGACAGAATCCAAAAGACCATACTAAGACATGTGAAAAAGAATGGAGAAGACTTGGATACAAAGATGAACAAGCATGGCCACACATGTTTCCATCAACCCTCACCGACTTACCAAACAAATCGTATAAGATGGAGGAAGCCCGAGGTGAAACGTTCCTATGGCATGAACTCAGAGAAAATTTTATCAAAGATTTCAACTTTATACCACAAAATAAGAATTTGGTTGAAACAGCAAAGCAGATTCAAGAATTTATACAACCGACAGAAAACAAACCCTTACCAGAAAACTGACAGACAATGGACTGTAACAATATACAAACTGGGATAGTACCACATTCGACAAGACTACAGTTAGAAAATGAAAATACAAAAGGGAAAAGTTTTAGGTCGAAATCAAACCATGTCGAAATGACCAAACCTATTCGCACAGTACTCAAAGTTGGAACCACTAACAAGGACGATACCGACCAGATGATTGCATCCGACTTCCTTGCCACATTCTCACAGTTTAAAGAAGGAAGTCGACTAATAAATGAAGCCAAAGCACCAAAATGGCTAGATGCTAAGGTCAAAACTAGAGAATTCGACATCTCAAATGATGACCGACCAAAAATGGCAAAGATTGGAGACTATTGGAGTGAAGAGCAGACAACATAAATAGTGAACTTATTAAAAGAGTTCCAGGATGTATTTGCTAGAGTGTTATAGCAGATTTCACCACACTAGGTGAATCACACATTGTATGGCCTTCCCCTGTCCCGCTGCAGACTCATTATTCCCTATGGACCATTTGTTGTCTTTTGATGTATCATTGACCATCCCTAAAAACATTAGAAAAATGATATACGCGGCCTTTTCCCCGATAACCGCATACATACGTGGATATTCCCTCTATAGTCGCGTACATCGGGATGTGTGCATAATCCAAAACTGTTGGACCGTTCCTTGACTTGGATCCGACTCATATGACTCCTGGCCTTCCATATGCCTTGAGATCGCACGGATTCGACCTTTCAGTATCACTTTGAAAATCTATATAAGGAACCATTGAGACATTGAAAGCATAAGAGAGAATTGAGAGTATCGAAACTATAGTCCATTGTTTCCAGAACTATACTTGAGTCTGCATCCCTTTGTCCCTTTGGAGCACTGTTGTGTTCTTCCCAAGCTTGCACTTTTCTAGTAAGCTTGCTATCGGAGTGATGGAGGATTGAGGTGGTGGAGGCCCAAGTGGGGGATTCAGTTTCTCCGGTTCGCTGACGTGCTGTTAGAGGTTGTCACTTGTAATATCTGATTCATATTAATATAGAAATATCTTTTCCTGTCCAGTAATGTGTATTTGAATGAATGTTGCATCCATTGGAATATGTCAAATGCTTATACATTATTGATTATATATGCTAGAATAGATCTAACACCATGAAATATAGTATGCTTGTATTGTTTACTTGTTGTTGAGGACTTGCTATAACAATTCAAGCTGAAGATTGGAAAGCTCAACGGGGATCTACTTCAACCGTCCGGAATAAGGTACGAGGTTCAATCCTTTTGTGTTAGATGTTTTTATTTCTATTGCATATTGGGAAAGATTGATTTCTAAAGTCTAGCTGTCTATTGTGGTACCCCAAGCCATAGGAATTTCTCTCCGTAACAGAATTGGCGACTCCGCTGGGGAGTTCCTAGTAATTGTCCTTTGGGGGTTGATCTCTTGGCATTCAATGTATTTGAATTGCTCTCTCTCTCTTGTTTTTGTGTTGGGTATGGGGGCATGTATGCCTGGTAGAGCCTGATTGGTGTGAATTTAGTCTCAGCCTGTCTGTTTGCCTGGAATTGTTTGCATCTTTTTCTTCCTGTACGCGGGTTTGTCACTTACAGTCGTGTATACACGCGGGTTCCTTTGGGATTTCCACGTATACACGCGGGTTTACTGCTCACAGTCACGTATACCTTGGTTTTTTACCTTTTTGTGGAAGATAGTGGATTGCTGGGTGAATGCTGTTAGTTGCTGAGTCTCCTTTGGCACTGCCTGAGTCTATTAATACCTCTGTTTTTTACCAGAAACATTTTTTTTTAGCCTAAATTTTTTCTTTTAGGAAAGTTCTTGTCATGGCATCTTTGTTTTTTGTTTGAGATTAGTGCATTAGAGTCCTTTTGCCTTAGTTATTTACTGGAATGCTGTTTATGTGTGCTTCCAGAGTCTGGGGTGGTTAGAGTCATTCTTTTGCTTTTTGTATCTCTTTATTTTCAAAAAATCCAAAAAATATTTGCTTATCATCATGCATTGCATTATGCATTTTGCATTGTACTTGCATTAGATCTAGATTTGCTTTGGAGTAATTGTTAGGAATTCATATAGGGAAATTTGCATTCAGCATTGGAAGAAGAAATGGTGCATTCACGTAGTACGCATACCCTGTTTTCATGGACACAATGCATTTGCATTGATTGTTAGGTGTGCATTTTACTTCTTGTTGCGTCATAACACCATTAGTTGCACGACCATATCCTATTTTTGAGTAATAAATCCAAACTAAAATCAACGCTAAATAAAATGAATTACACTCTTTTATTTTCTAGGGTGCACCAACAAGCTTAGGTTTTAGGATCTTGGAATAGTTCATTGAAAGTTAATTCTCCAAGATCACTAAACTACAACAACTAGGTGTCTGTCCAGGGAGTGTGTGAAATCCTTTATATAACCAGCGTTCTTAGGAAGCTCATCTCAAAAGGGAGTCAAGCACTAGGCAGTGTGAGCGGTTGTTGATCGGGATAACCCCTAGTTGGTAACTGTGTAGCACCGACGATATAGCCAGGATTGTATTCGTATCTGGGGGCTCTTTCGGGAGTTTCGGGCTTTGCTACCCTGCCCATACGGTCAATACCGCCTGCGACTGTCCCCCTGAGCGTTGATTATATCGAGGTGACCTTAGTGACCTTACCTAGGATATCGAGGGGGTACGTGTAGAGGTTATTCTGCATGTATCTTGGCCAGGTTGGGGTCGGACAACACAGTCGCTATATGCGTTGAAGCTGAGGGCCACAATAATTGGTTTCGAACCTTCGCTTGTGGTGACAAGGGCCTCTCAAGCCTCTCCTAGGCGAGACATACTGGCCACATTCGGGAGCTCACTTATCCAGCCCTTGTTTGCTTGCTTTTGGCTTTAGATTTGATAGTGATTGCTCTATGCACTCTAGTTGGCCTAGGGTTGACGTAAATAGAGAGTCTTTTCTTTTTTGTTGAGTCATTGTGGAGTCGGGTGCGGTTCCATGTCGCTCTCATCGGTTAGTAGGACTTCCACCTTCCACTTCTCCTCCTCCTTTGGGAGAGGGGCCTAGTCGGTCCAGGCGGACTGTGTCACACATTGATTCACACACCATAGAGGATCATTCAGAGATTATTCCTGACCCACCTCTTCCTATTCGTATTGACGATGGGGAACTTACTCCTACATATGATCCCTCACCTGACCTAGCTGAGATCGGTCCCGTTATTTCCCAGATGGGATCTTTACATGATAGACCCACTCATACTAGGCTAGATTCCCCATTGACCCGATACCGGTATGGAATGCCGGAAGATGTTGAGACTCACTTTGACCCTCCTAGCACCAGCTATGGTGGTTATGTTACCACTAGTTTTCCTATGCACGATTTGACATTTCATGTTGAATCCGACTTTGATCCTAACACTATACCTGGGGGCATTCCCAGGCCTTACCTTGCGGAGAGGTTTGGGAATACTAGTCACATTGCACCTTCCATCCCAGCGGTGGAAGCTACATCTTATGTACCTTCTAGGTCTAGAGTCAGTGATCCCATAGCGATACCAGGTTCTAGACGAGTGACGATAGGCACTAGCACATATATTCTTACAGAGATTCCTTCGTCCTCGCTTCCGAGTTCTTCAAATGTGAATCCTCCACCTTACTCTCATGGTCCTTCGAGTTGTCACGTAGCTACGAGTCAGATCCGTACTGCGATTACTAGACCTATTGTGTCTCAAGCCTACATACCACCCGTATTTTCAGGAGGTTATGTTCATGTTTCTAGAGGTCAAGTTGCTACTTCCTCGACATATATCCCTACTTCTCGTATGTATATACCTACTTCTGGAATGTATGTACCTACCTATGGAGTGTCTCATGGGGCATCGCAGCCGATGACCTATGGACCCTACTATGGGGCGCAGTATGGACAAGTCTCTCAACCTTATGGAGGCGGGGATTCACAACCTACTTACTCTCCCAACTATGGCTTTGTAGCTCCTACTAGTCAAGGTCCACCTCATTATGCGACTTCCATGCCACCCTATACGGGTCATACAGGAGGAGGTCACTATGGCCAAGGTCATGGTGGTAATCAATCCTATATGAACCAGGGAGCGGTCCCTAAACCTCATCATGCTAAGCTCCCTTTCCTCACGACACTCAATCTACCTGACTTATTGAGACTTACGAACGATCCTGTGGCTCATGACCCAGCTTGGCCGGCTGTCCCTACCAAGCTTCCTTCGGACATACCTAAGTTCGAAGGCAAACCAGGAGAGGATTCAAGTGAACACGTTACAACATTCCACCTATGGTGCTCTTCCAATTCATTGCATCAGGACTCAGTCCGCTTGAGACTATTTCAATGCACCCTCACAGGGCTTGCAGTGAAATGGTACATAGAGTTACCTAGGGGTGCCTTTACTTTGTTCGACGACCTTGCGATGAATTTCCTTAATCACTTCCAGCTACCGGTATGATATGATGTCGGTATTGAACTCTTGTCGACATTTCGGAAAGACAAAGCCACCCATATTTCTGATCATATTCAGGAGTGGCGTAGACGGAAGAGATTAATCAAAGCCTTTATACCGCCGAAATTCCTCCTTGAGTGGTTCCTAAAATCTTTATTGCCATATATCGCGAAGGATGTCTCCAAATCCGGAGTGCAGAATGAGGAACAAGCCATCTTTAGGGTGCAGGAACTAGACTTGATCTATGCTCAGTCTGGTTTGTTATATGAGATTATACCTAATGCCCCTCGTTCTAGTTTCGATCCCAAGGTCAAACCTGGACCACATGCCGATGGCATTGTGGGTAGTGCAAGTAAGAAACCTGCAGGTTCGGTTGTCAAACAAGTTTCTCAGTTGTCAATCAACCAACCTGCCTCGGGACAAGCTACGGCTTTGTCTCAACCCGCCCAAACGGTGAATGTACTTGCTGTGCAATCATCCGACCAGAAAGGTAACCAGCAACCTGGACGGAATAGAAAAAAGGGTAAAAACAATAATAAGAAGGGTGGGAATAAAAATGAGAATGCCAACAATAATGACAAGAATAATAAAAATGCTGGGGGGGACAAGCAGAATAAGCGTAAGGTTAAGTTTCCTTGCAAGCTTTGTAAGGACGATCACCTCACTTACTTGTGCCCTAGGATGGATGAAGCTTCGAAGTTCATAGCACAGGGCCCAGCTGTGTTAACGAACCCTTTACCGCATAACCAAAATATGAACTCGAAGGCCCATGATCAATCTAGTGATGAAGATCCACCTGAAACTAGTGGTCGTGGGTGCATTAATATGGTCCGTGCCGCGAAAGTTGTGACGCGTGCGAAAGATTATTCTTCGTCACAGCCCAAAATAGGCAAAGAACCTGATCCACCAGGAACCCCTTTGCGTATTGAGAAACCTGCAGATAAACCTGAAGCTACACCTCGCATTCCTAAGGGGTTACTTAAGCGTTTGGGGCATAATCCAAATGCCCGAGCCACCCAGAACTATTCAGTTGTCGAGGACTTGGGTCATACTCCTTGTGCGATGTCTGCATTGGAGGTGCTTCAGAGTTGTCCGTCGCAAAGGAAGGCTTTGCTTTCTGCTCTTGGTGTGAATGGTGATGATTCTTCCTCAGTGATCAAGTTTGAAACCACAGGACTTCAGCCTTGCTTGCCCTACTATGTGTCCCTTTTGGTGCATGTAGAATGTCTTAATATGATCGTCAAGCGTACTGTGATTGATGAGGGTGTTGCTGCTTCTATGATGTCTTTGTCTTGTTGGAAGGGTCTTGTTTCTCCTGAGTTTTCAAATTCTACGACCATGTTAACTGCTTTTGATGGGAGATTGTTTAGGCCGCACGGTATCCTTCCTTCTCTTAAAGTCTGTTTGGAGGGGAAGACCGTTGCGATAGAGGTCGAGGTGGTTGATGCGCCCCTTGACTACAATCTCTTATTGGGAAGGAGTTGGATGTATAGTATGCAAGCCATTGCGTCTTCCATATTTCGCGTTGTATGCTTTCCTCACAATGGGAAGATTGTGACGATTGATTAGATGTCATTCAAGAATCTGCCTGTTAGTGCATCTTCGGAAGCTTCGGTTCCAAAATTTGAACATTCCCAGCCGGCAACTGGGAGTGTCGGTGTAGGTATGTACCCTTCCCTCATGGGAACCTTTAGTTTTCCTGCACCCGTCCTCATGATAGGAGCTCGTTTCGATGGTGCTTCCATGTCTACGAGATCGGTGCCTTTTCGCACAAATCATATGGAAGATCCTTGGATTCTTCCTTCACCGAGTCCTTCGAGTGAGGCCATTGAGATAAGTGTGCCATTGCCTGTAACCATGATTGCTTACCAAGCTAATCTTCAATCTGCTGCAGAGCCTTGTTCTTCTTCTTCACGGACAGAGGAAGAAGACCCCTATGTGCTGCCTACATGGGCAGTACAGTCTTCTCATGCCCACGATTGCCTTGATACGGTTTTCCATTTAGATGAAGCGATCATCGAGGCTATGTCGGGAGTTGAGCCACCATGGGAGGAACTCCATCATAGATCATATTTCCTTCCAGAGCTTGACCTGTTGGAGCATGAGGATTACAGGGAGATTCTTAGACAGAAAGTTGGTAGGCCCATGATTCCATTAAGCTCTCCTGGTCAGATGGCTGATGGAAACATGGAAAACATATCATCAACTATGCCTATCAACATTTCTCGCAACCTTGGTACAGTTGAGAATGTGTACATTGGGGCGGATTGTTCCCAAGACGAGATTCATGAGTATACCAAGCTGTTCAAGGAATTCCGTGATGTTTTTGCTTGGTCTTACGATGAGATGCCAGGGATTGACCCTCGGATTGTCGAACACGAAATTAAGACTTACCCCAACGTGAAGCCCGTTCGACAGCATTTACGCGTGGTAAATACTAGGAAAGCACCCGCCATAAAGGTAGAGATAGAGAAACTATTGAAAGCTGGTTTCATCTATCCCGTTCCCTTGACGGAGTGGGTTTCAAATCCTGTTCCGGTGGATAAGAAGCAAGGAGTGATCCGTATACGCACTGATTTCTGTGATTTAAATCGTGCTTGTCCTAAGGATAACTTCCCCACACCATTTATAGATCAGATTTTGGATGAGTGTGCGGGTAGCGAGGTGTTCTCCTTTATGGACGGGTTTTCCGGATATAATCAGATTCAAATTAAACCTGAGGACCAACATAAGACTGCATTTATTTGTCCTTGGGGAACATTTGCGTATCGAAAAATGCCTTTCGGCCTTAAAAATGCCGGAGCTACTTTTCAGCGGGCGATGACCTTGATTTTCCATGATCTCAAGTCCATTATCGAAGTATTTTTGGATGACCTCGCTGCTCATTCTCGTATGTGGATGCGTCATTCTTATCACTTGAGATTGGTGTTCGAAAGATGCTAGCATTATGATGTTAGATTGAACCCTCATAAGTGCATCTTTTGTGTGAAATCAGGTCATCTGTTAGGATTTATCGTTTCGAAAGAGGGTATAAGAGTCGACCCCTTGAAAGTGGAGGCAATACTTCAGTTGTCTCCCCCATGAAATATTCGTCATCTTCAGTGTTTGCAAGGCATGGAAAACCTCCTACGAATATTTGTTGTCAATTTCTCCAATTTGACTAGAGGTTTCATGTGTCTCCTGAAGAAGGATACTCCCTTTGAATGGGATGAGCGAGCCCAGGAGTCCTTCGATGCACTTAAGAGAGCCCTAGCATCGGCCTTGGTGATTAGTCCTCCGGATTATAGCCATGATTTCCTATTATATGTGGCCGCGTCTTTAGAGATGATTGGGATGGTTTTGGTTCAAGAGGATGAGGAGCTCCAGGAGCATGTCATATACTATCTGAGCTGAAACCTTATTAACGCAGAGATTCGGTATTCTCATGTAGAGAAGCTTGCCTTAGCCACCGTCCATGCAGTGCAACGTTTGAGACATTATATTCTCCTTCGCCAAAATTTGGTGGTTGCCCAAGTCAATCCATTTCAGTTCGTCCTCACACGTAGGATGATTGGGGGAAAATATAATAAATGGATTGTCATTCTGCAAGAGTTTGATCTCGAGTTTGTTTCGGCAAAATCGAAGAAATCTTTAATCTTTGCAGAGCTCATATCATATTTTTCGAGTGAGGCTGAGGAGTCGGTATGTGAAGATACGTCGTTGATGAACACATTTTCTTGATCTCAATGCTGACCCATGGTACAGTGATATCATAGTATATTTGCAAACGCAGAGGACCCCTACTCACCTCTCGCGAGATGAGCGACGTCGGTTACGTCACGTTTCCTAGAACTACCTCATAGTGGACAATAATTTGTACCGCCGTGGAGTAGATTCCCTTTTACGACGTTGTTTAACTCACGATGAGGCTGAGGTAGTGCTTAATGATTGCCACGGAGGGGCGTGTGGTGGTCATTTATCTGGGCTTGCTACAGCCCAAAATATTTTGAGAGCAGGATATTTCTGGCCGTCGATCTTCAAGGACTGTATTGAAGCGGTCAAGAGGTGCCACCCTTGCCAGGTGTTTGCACGTAACATGCGCTCGAAGCCTACCCCGTTACACCCTATTATCACCGCCGGTCCCTTCACCAAGTGGGGGCTAGATTTTATGGATTGCAACCCAGCTTCGGTTGGGGGGCACCATCATATCATAGTGGCTGTTGATTACTTCACAAAATGGGCTGAGGTAATGCCTACAGTAAAATCCGATAGTGAGACAGCCGCTCACTTCGTATTCAACCAAATCATCTCTAGGTTCAGGATTCTGAGAGAGCTTATCATTGACCATGGCTCGCACTTTCAGAATCGTATGATGGAAGAGTTGGCCTCCAAGTTAGGATATAAGCAAGAGCACTCCTCTTCTTACTATCCTCAAGCGAATGGACAGGTTGAAGCTGTGAATAAATCACTTAAGTCCATTCTCCAACGAACCATCGCACAAAGCAAGACGAATTGGCATATTATGTTGTATCCTTCTTTGTGGGCGTACCGAACCGCGGTAAAGACTGCCACTAGTTTTTCTCCATATCAGCTTGTTCATGGAGTGGAGTCAATATTGCCGGTTGAATGCGAGATTCCTTCGTTGAAGTTAGCCGTAGAACTCTTACCAGACACTTTGCCTTTGGAGGAGCGTTTGGTTCACCTTGAGCAACTCGATGAGCAGCGTAGAGATGCCTTGGTGACTCTAGAGGTTAATAAGCGTCGCATGAAGGCCCAATACGATAAGTCTATCCGTCCGAGAGTGTTTAGTGAGGGAGACTTGGTCCTCTTGTGGGATCAATCGAAAGAACCCTTGGGGGCAAGGAAGTTCAATCCTATGTGGTGTGGTCAAGCGAGTATTAGAGAAGGGTGCCTACGAGTTAGTGGATTACGAAGGGACGGCCTTGGTGGAGCCTAGAAATGGGCTCTATCTTAAAAAATACTATGCATGATCTTTAGCCAAGGTTGTTTGTTGTATATTATTGTACAGCTTTTTTGCATAGTTA